>JAPKLW010003370.1:28730-43430 GCA_026898455.1 Plectranthus barbatus
TATACAGGTCGTGCTTATTGGAATCCTTAGACTCTTCGTCTTCTCCAGACAATACTTAGCAATCAGATCGCGAGTGTATTTCCTCTGATGAATAAATATCCCCTCGCTTGACTGCTGGACTTGTAATCCGAGAAAGTATGACATCTTTCCCATCATACTCATCTGGAAATTACTTTGCATCAGCTCTGAAAACTTATCACATAAACTTTGATTCTTGGAGCCAAAGATAGTGTCATCGACATATATCTGTACAAGTAAGATACTTCCTTCATCCTTAATACGAAAGAGAGTCTGGTCTATCTTTCCTTTCTTGAATCCATTGGCTAGCAAGAACTTGGACAAAGTTCCATACCATGCTCTTGGTGCCTGCTTCAAGCCATATAAGGCTTTCCTCAGCCTATAAACTTGGTTTTCCTGCTCAAAGCCTGGTGGTTGCTCAACGTAAACTTCCTCCTTGAGCTCACCATTAAGAAAGACACTCTTCACATCCATTTGCATCACAGAAAACTCATGGTGTGCAGCATATGCTAGGAATAAATGAATAGCTTCCAGTCGAGCTACTGGAACAAACGTCTCGTCATAGTCTTTTCCTTCTCATTGTCTATAGCCTTTTGCTACTAGACGAGCTTTGTTACGGACAACCATTCCTGACTCATCTTTCTTGATCTTGAACACCCATTTGGTTCCAATAACACTCTGATGCTCTGGTATATCTACTAAATACCAAACAATATTGCGCGTGAACTCTGCTAGCTCCTCCTGCATAGCATTCACCCAATCTGGACATCGTAGAGCATCTTCAACCTTCGTAGGCTCCTCTTGTGAAATATAGCAAGCTAGCATCGCATGGCCTTATCTCGTCAGGATAGGATCATTGATGTCACCAAGGACATCATCCAAAGGATGATCGCGTAGCCATTTTGGCTTTAGATTGCTAGGTTTTGGAACTTCAGCATCGTCCTCGCCTGCTGGGTTGTTGTCTGCTACAACATTTTCCTCAGCAATCTCTGGGGGTTCAGCATTCTGGATTTCAGCATCCTGATTCTCAGCATCAGGAATCTCAGCAACTGGCAACTCAACATCTGGAATCTCAGCAACAGGGACTTCAGCAACTGGAACTTCAGCAGTCTGACCCTCAGCATTCTCCAAATGCTCAGCAACTGCGTTGTCAACATCATCAGCAGCGCCTACACCGTCTTCAGCAACGCGTCCTCGATCTGGAATTTCTTCATCTTCTCATTCAAGTGATTCTAGAATATCCAAATTATCATTAAAATAAATTGGTGGGGTGGCCTCAGCATGATTGTTAGCATCATCGGCCTGGTCAGCAGTCTGGTCACCTGCTGAGTGTGTCTGGGATGGATTGTAATCACTCATAGACTTAGTCGGGTCAATATGCATATTTTCGAAGGAATTCAAAATCGATTGACCATGGACATCATTAGTCTCATGATTACTAACCACTTTCTCTCTTATAACTCTGCACACTAAAATAGACTCATAAAAAATAACGTTCATGTTATTTCCACCACTCCGGTCGTCTTGTTTAATACTCTATAGCCTTTGTGAGAAGGGTGACCATATCCAAGGAACACACCTTCATCAGACTTAGGCGAAAAAGTATTAAGCTTTGACTTCCCGTTGTTATGAATATAACATGTTGAACCAAAAGCACGGAGATGAGTAATAGAAGGCTTACGACCGTTGTATACTTTATAAGGAGTCTTATTGAATCTGCCATTGATTGCGCTCCTATTCTGAGTATAGCATGCTGTCATGACTGCTTCGCCCCAATACTTAGCAGACAACTTGGAATCGGCTAGCATAGGCTGCATTGCTTCTTTCAACGTTCGATTCCTTCTCTCTGCTAGACCGTTCTGCTGGGGAGTCCTAGCAGTGGACTTCTCATGTCCGATACCAGCTTCGGCGCAAAAATCCATGAAAATCCCATTGCAAAACTCGGTTCCATTGTCCGATCTAATCCTCTTGATTGTGAATTCTTCGTTGTATTGCTCCTTGAGGATTAGCTCTGGTAGAATGAGTTTTACTTCGTCTTTGTTTCTCAGCAAACGAACCCACGTGTACCTGGAAAAATCATCAACAACCACAAGTGTACAAACCTTTTTTACTTACAGTGGCTGGAGTGACGGGGCCAAATAAATCCATGTGCAAGAGCTCTAGGATTCTTTCTGAAGTGGTCTTCTCCGGGTTTGATCTAAATGATGCTTTGGTCTGCTTCCCTTGCTGGCAAGCTTTGCACACACCTTCCTTGCGGAAAGTCTCAGTAGGCAGACTTACAACAAGCTTATTCTTGGCTAGATGGTTAATGTTTTAAAATTCAGATGATTTAACCTCTTGTGCCATAGCCAAGTTGTCTCTTCCTTGTTCAATGCTACGAATCATGAGTGTTGTTGACCGCTTTGCCAATCAACAATATATAGGCCACCCTTGTGATACGTGCATAAAATGACCTATATTTTGATATGTGTACATGCTTGTTTGTGGCTATTTTACTCCCGTATCATATGTTTTTGTCGTATTTTGGTTGTGTTTTCGTGTTTTGTGTGTTTGATGTGTGTAGGATAGGTTTTGGGCATAAACGAGCAATTTTGGTGGAGTTTTGGATGAAAATCGCACGTTGTTGGAGTTTGGAGAGTTCGATCGGCCGAGCGGGTGCAGGACCGGCCAAGCGGGGGCTTCAGAGGGCTCGACCGGCCGAGCAAGGACAGGATCGGTCGAGCACGAGCGGATAGAGACTTGGCTCGGTCGAGGCATGCCTTGCTCGGCCGAGCAAAGACAATTTTTGGTGGATTTTGGCGGTTATTGATGGCCCAGGCGAGCCAAACTTCGACCGGGCGATCTGAGGCCCTGATTGCTTGCCTATAAAAGGGGAAGAGGCGGTTATTTGAGAAAACTTTTGTCAATTTTCATAGACGTTAGCTAGATTTTTCCCTAGATTCCATTTTTCCATTACAATTCATCATAATCCTAGAGCATCTAGGAGATTAATTCATCAATACTTGGAGGAGATTGAAGATTAAAGGTGGTGGATCAAAGCAACCAAATCCAATTTGGAGAAGATTCTTATATCTCTTTTCAATTTGTAATGACGTTCATTGAATTCAAACTTGTAATTGTACAATTGAAAGGTATGAAGTTCTAATTCTACTTGGATGTTGATTTGGATGAGGATGCATGAGATTTAGGTTTAATTATTGCTTGTTTACCTTCCTCTTTGTGATTGAAGCATACTAGAGCTTGTTCTTATTCATCTAGATGTAGGTAGTCGCCAGTTTAGATGATAATTGACACAATCATTGCAGCCAATACGCGGATAGGCGTGTCATGGTTAGTATGACTTCTTGTGTTCCTTGATCCAATCCCTGTGCGGAGATAGGGCATAGGGCAATGATTTACGAGCTTTTAGGAGTGGTCTAGGGTCCGATAACGTGATGGTTTGAGGATGTTAGTATCATCTATGGTTGGTTCACCGTGACTGGGGATTGACTAGTGTAGGGTAAGAGTTCATCCAATTAGGAATTAAAATGTGTTTACATCTATGATTTACCTAAGTTGATTGCATCCAAGTTCATATCAACATCCTATCTTCCTAATTTGAGCATTTGTGTGTTTTGGTTTACCAAAGTGAGAAAGGAATTTATTGAGTGAATGTTGATTGATTGTTTGATTCATGATTGTAATTCGATATTAGCATAGGTTTACATTGTTTGCCTAGGTGATAAATAACTACTCAACGATTAATTTTGCCTAGCTATAAGATCTTTGTCGTAGTATCCCGGTACTCTAGCAGGCGAAACGGAGAAGAACCTGGATTTGATATTTTATTCTTTGTGAGGTTGAGAGTTTCATTCCATTAAACTTTTAGCCGCATCAAGTTTT
The DNA here is from genome assembly GCA_026898455.1 of Plectranthus barbatus. NCBI lineage: Eukaryota > Viridiplantae > Streptophyta > Magnoliopsida > Lamiales > Lamiaceae > Plectranthus > Plectranthus barbatus. Next base: position 32,631 of record JAPKLW010003370.1, read on the forward strand.
GGCGCCGTTGCCGGGGACTTCATTCATTAGGTTGCTAGATATTGGGGGAAAAGTGAAGCTTGTAGGCTAGGTGTTTGTTAAATTGCTTGTGTGAATTGATTTGCTTGTAGATTGTTGTTTGATAGTTGAATTTGGTTTATTTGATCTAGTTGTTTTGTTTGGTAATTGGAATCCTTTGTTAGGTGTATGTTGTACATGATCACGAGGTCTAAGGCTCGTGAACTCTTGGAAATGAAAGCACAACAAAGACAAGAAAGTATTGAGATTGATTTGGAAATGGCTAATCCGGGGGAAGATACAATGATGATTGGAGAATTAGAAAGGCAAATTGAATTGATGAAGGCGATGCTTAATGAAAGGAATGGTCCTCGTAGACCACTACAAAATCTTTTCCGACCTCAAGGAGAACCGATGACCGGTGGTTTTCGGTTAGGAGTAAATGCCACGCAGTTCGAAATCAAGCCTCAATTGGTTCAAATGATACAAAATAATCAGTTTGGAGGACATGCTACCGAAGATCCGAATGTGCACATATCCCAATTTTTGGAAATCACGGATACTATTAAGATTAATCAGGTTCCTCAAGACTTAATTCGGCTGCGACTTTTCTCGTTTTCTTTGAGGGATTCGGCAAAGCATTGGTTTGAGGGTCTAGACAAGACAAATATAGCCACTTGGGAAGAGTTAAGGGAGAAGTTCCTCTTCAAGTTTTTTCCACCAAGCTTAACCTTGAAAAAAAGGGCGGATATTACGTCGTTTGGGCAAAGGTATGATGAGCCTCTTTATGAAGCTTGGGATAGGTTCCGAGATCTTCTACGCAAGTGCCCTCGCCATGGTCTATCAAAGAGTCAACAAATATGCCAATTCTACGGTGGTTTGAATTATGATACAAAGGTCATGATGGATGCTTCTTCGGGAGGTGCATTTCTTGATCAAGAAGAAGAGGATACTTGGAAAACCATTGAAAAAATGGCCGAAAACAGTTTCCAATGGCCAAGGGAATGGAAGGATTATAGGCCGGTGAAGTCGGTCAACGATGCTTTTGAGCCGGAAGATTTTAAAGAACAAATTGCGGCGATGCAAAGGAAGCTTGACAAGCTATCTACTTCGGGAAGTGGAAGAGAGGATATGATGATCCTTAAGCATGACAATGCTTATTCGGAGAATGTAAATTTCGTTAATCAAAGGATGGGGTACAACAACCGGCCCCAATACAATCCTCAAGGAAACATGTATTATCATCCGTCCAACCTTTTCCACCCAAATTTCTCCTATGCAAATCCGAACAACGCTCTCAACCCTCCTGTTGGGAAATCTGTCTAAGGTTTCCTCCCCCAATAGCTTAATTGTTTAGATTATAGTTTTGGTGGATCAAATCCTAAGTCCTACCAGCGTCAGTTGTCTCTACATAGCTCTAGTCTCAAATGTAAAGTCCTGTTTAGGTCTTTTGAGTTGTAAGTCGCAGCTGATCAAGACTCATGCTGACACTGTTCACCAGCATGAGAAGTGCTTACCACTGGCTACTGTTCACCAGTTGGGAAAAGTCTCATCAGCAGGCGGCTGACAAAGACTCGTGCTGACACTGTTCATCAGCATGAGTAGTGCTTATGACTGGGTACTGTTCACCAGTTGGGAAGGGTTTCATCAGCAGGCGGCTGACAAACCTTACCAGGAGAATGCGTGTTCATACTTACACTATTCGCCAGCGGTGATTTCACCAGTCATGGGAGATTCCGAGAAGAGTTAACATCTAGAGATTTGGTAGACTTTGATGATGCCAGGGCAAGTCACCAGCAGAGACTGCCAGCACAAGATCACCAGTATGATCTACCAGTCAGATGTTACCAGCAGAATTCCAGATTCTCTTTCCCAGCGCCGTAGAGACAAGAAGAAGATTCTCTGAGGAATCGACTGACAAAGGATGACTTTAAGGAAGGATAACTTAAAGTCTATCAGTCACAAGACGCCAGTCTTATTCCTCGGACTGACAGAGAGAGCCGTTCTGAGACAAAGAGATCTGTGTCAGATAAAGCGGTCTTAGGTATGGCCTTTCTCCGGAAAAGCATACCTGCCGCCGTCAGAAGGACATCCGAGGTCTGACACCTTTCCGGATGCGTCCAAACGGCTAGAAAGTTTGAATCGGTTCCTGCGGCTATAAATACGTCGCAACTACCAACATTCAAAGCTCTCTCTCTCTCTCGCTTGTTCGGTTGACATATTGAATATTCAGATATCTCTGCTCAACCACCGAAAGAACTGAAGTTATTGCAAGAGCGCATAAAGTTCTTTCGAGGCCTTTCCTAAGGCTTTCCGTGTGTTGATTTATCAAACACGAGACTTCAAGCGTTAAGCTTGTAAGTTAAAGATCTCATTTGGTGTTCTTTCTCTTCGAGGAAGTTCACAGCAGCTCCTGTACATTCTAGCACTTGAGTTATTACGGGCGAACCTGCCGCAAAAGGATTTACGTTCTTGGGAGAACTAAACACCCAAATCGCTGTGGAGGTTGAAGTGACGTGCTCGCACTCCATCAGCAGAAGAGAGCTGAAGAGGGAACCAGGACCGGGAGCGGTTGATCTAGTGAACTGGTGGACAAGGCATTCACCAGCTAGAGATAGATCGTAGGCAACCTGTAACCGATTGCTCATAGTGAAATTTCCAGTGCTTCGACTGGAGAGTGGACGTAGATCGATTGATCGAACCACTATAAATCCTTTTGTCATTTATCAGTTTTTCTGCATTACATTCTGATTTAAAACCCAGCACTCAAGTGCTGGTGTATGTTCTGAAACTAATATAATTGTGCAAACTTGGCTAAATATTCTAAGTATTGAATCACCAGCTGACCGGTCACCAGTTGTCAGCTGCGTACTTAGTAACCAGCACCAGCTGACCAGTTGCCAGTTGTCAGCTGTGTGCAAGTAGCGTGCAAGAAATCAATTAACTTTATTTCCGCTGCGTATCGTATCGAAACGTATTATACTCTGAAAAACCGGGACCAACAAGTGGTATCAGGCGAGGTCGGTCTTTCTAGACTGGTCGTACACTGAGTCGCTTAGGACCGAGATCCAAGTTTCCTTGCACTCTACTCTTTCTGTCTGTTGATTAGCTCAGGTACACAAGATGAATGTCCCGAAGCTGATGAACTACAATCCGGAGAAGCATGATATATGGCGAAAGAGGTCGTTCATTCAGCTGAAAAGCGTCCATCCGGAGATGAAAGACGTGCTGGAGAAAGGGCCGATCGAGATCACCAAGACGAGGCACCAGTTAGGAGATCAACCAGCTGCTGAGATTCCAAAGCCCCCAGAAGAATAGAACGCTGAAGACAGGAGACGGAATCAGCTGGACTCCGTTGCTCTCGATATGATCCTATCATCTCTCCCAGAACCGCTGATGGAGGAAGCCCTCCAATTTGACACTGCCAAAGATGTCTGGGACTACATTGATAGTCTCTGTACTGAGACAGATCAGATGAAGCGCAACAAGTTGCAAGTTGCGGTGGACAAATACGAGTCATTCCAAATGCTGACTGGTGAAACCATCAAGGAGATGGAGGCTAGATTCAATGCCATAGTCAGCGAGCTGAAGTCCTTGGACAAGGAGTACTCGAATGCAGAGCTTAATGCAAAGATCCTGTCAAAGATGCCCAAGGAGGACTGGTTTGTAAAGACCACATCTCTTAAGGAGAAGGATCTATCCAAGATGACTCCCAAGGAGCTATTTGCTCAGCTCCAAGCACATGAGTGGGATATCCAAATGGTGAACAAAAATGAAGCCATTCGGACCGTTGGATCTCCCAGCATCAAAACACAAGACGAAGCCTATTTCGTCAAGAGGGATTTCAAGTGGAAGCACAAGAAGCCTTTCCATACTGACAGACCTGCTGGGATGCACAACCAGCAGAAAGAGATCCCATCTCCGTCGGGATCTAACTCAAAAGGCAGCGAGAGCTCTATCGCAGATCTTGAGCAACAAATGAAGAGATTGGCTGTTCTTCTGGAGAAAGCCAAGGCGAAACAGGGAGTTTCTCTCAGCTCAACTGATGGAAAATTCGTCAAGAGAGCTCCCCGCGCATGTTATCAGTGCCAATCCCCTGACCATCTCAAATTTGAGTGTCCACAAGTGGATAGAGAAGAGCGGGAAAGACTGAAGAAGCTCTTTGAAGAGCGTGCATCGAAGGCCGTTGCCAAGGCGATGCTGACAAGGACAGAGGTTCCTGATATTCCTGACCACGACGATGGAGAGTATGAGTCAGATGAAGAGTCAGAAGAGGAAGCGCTACTGGCGCTGATGGTAGCATTCGGAGAGGAAGAAAATGAAGAATGTGCTGCCAGTGAGGCAGAACGAGCACTTACCGCTGATGATGAGGTACAATCTGTTCCCTTATTGCATATCATGTCAGCACACACTCTAGACGATTCTGAGTCGCATTGCTCCGACTCAGAAGCTGTCACTATAGACATTCTTCAACAAGAATTTTTGAAATTTTATGAAATAAAGAATGTCTTGGCTGGCGAAAACACCTCGCTGAAAAATCAGATTTCTATTTTGACCAGTGAGATTGAAAAATCGAGGTCAATCGGTGAAGAGCTAGCCACTCTGAAAAAGACTCACTTTGAATTGCTTCAAAACTTTCAAATTGCAAAAACTGAGCGAGATAATTTCCACAACATCGTTCTGGAGCAAGAAAATAAAATAAATCATTTCAATAAAGGCTCCAAGGATTTGGAAAAGGCTCTATCTCATTGGAGAAAGCCTACCGATAAATCCGGGTTGGGATTTGAAAAAGAGTTGAGCATAAACCAACCCGAACTCACAGCTAAAAAGGGTAAGGGCAAACTGGTAAATGCATCAGCACCAGCTGGTAATACCAGTCAGTCCCGTATGGCTGAACAACACAGGAATAATAAGACCAGATACATAGGTGAGTCATCACGACAAAATCCTCAACTGGCAAAATCCTCTGCTGACAGGACGCCAGCACACCCTAAGACGCGGACTAAGCCAAATAATTCTAAGGCAATGAAGTCAGCGTCAGCTACCAGTGGAATCCGACAGCCAGCACCAGCTGTCAAGAGAATCCACGCACAACCTCGTAAGTATGCCAGTCACCAGCATACTTACAAGGGATCCAAATCTCAGAGTAACTCTGAGAGAAGGATAATACCTGATAGGAGGAATACCTATCAGAGGCCTGAGCCCAATCACAAGTTTTCTAAAAGGGCTGAGAAGGCTAGCCATGGTGGTCCATACTTCCAGAGACCACGAAGGCAACACACACAACCGGAAAAACATTTCCGAAGCTCTCAGCGGAAGCGTACTTCCGAAGGAGATACACACACAACCACACCTTCCCAAACCAAACGCACTCATTACCTCAAAAGGAAGGGAAAGGTTATTAATGATGTCAGCAAGGGTAAAACCGAGCTGAAAATCACTCAAGTCTGGATTCCGAAAGGAATTATCCAGCGATCTAACCCTGCAGGACCCGCAGATGATCGGGGACCTAAATGAATTCCATTTCTTTCTTGCAGGAACTAGGTCATGCAACACAGCTTCAGAGGTCGAGCGAGTGGATCATTGATAGTGGTTGCTCGGCTCATATGACTGGTGAAGAATTCCTGTTCTCAGAACTCACCAAGGTCAAGGGACCTCCAGTCATATTCGGTGATAACTCCAAGGGCAGAGTTATCAGCAAGGGCTGCATCGAGAAGGACGATGTCAGAATCAGAAATGTATCCCTTGTTACCAACCTCAAGCACAACCTCCTGAGTATCAGTCAGCTATGCGACAATGGATATACAATTATCTTTGATAAATCAGAGTGCCAGATCAAGGACGAGATGACTGGCGAGACCAAGCTGAGAGGTATTCGGAAAGGAGGACTTTATACTGTCGACTGGCAAAGTGGGAAGCCAAATTCATGCTTCGTGGCCACCAGTACTATGGAAACTAACTGGCTGTGGCACAAAAGGTTGAGTCATCTGAATTTCAGAACCATCAACTACCTGGCCAAGCATGATCTTGTGGAAGGACTTCCCAAGGGAGGATTCAAGAAGGAAGGGATTTGCAAAGCATGCCAGCAGGGCAAGCAAACTAAGAAGTCCTTCAAGAACCAGTCGCCAGTCTGCCCCAGTACCAGTCGGGTACTCGAGTTGCTACATATGGACCTCTTTGGACCAGTAGCACCTCAAACCATTGGAGGAAGACGTTATTCGCTAGTGGTAGTCGATGACTACTCGCGCTATACCTGGGTAAAGCTTCTCAGATCCAAGGATGAAGTGAAAGTCATTCTTCCAGATTTGATTGTCAAAGCACAGAAACAGAGAGAAGCTACGGTAAAGCGGATACGGTCAGACAATGGGACGGAATTCTGCAACAGTCTACTGATGGATTTTTGCGCGGAAGCTGGCATTAAGCATGAAAGATCAGCACCAAGGCAACCGTAGCAGAATGGACTGGCAGAACGTAGGAACAGGACGCTGAAAGAAGCGGTCCGGTCCATGCTGGCAGAATCCGGCTTAGGACAGAGTTTTTGGGGAGAAGCGTTGGTGACGGCTTGCTATACTCAGAATAGAAGCGGGATCAACGACAGACTCCAGAAAACTCCCTACGAAGTTTACTTTGGTCGTAAGCCTTCTATAGCTCATCTTCGTGCTTTCGGTTCACCATGTTATATCCATAATAATGGTAAGTCGAAGTTAAATGCTTTTTCGCCTAAGGCTGATGAGGGTGTCCTTGTTGGATATGGACATCCCTCTCACAAGGGCTATAGAGTATTTAACAAGACCACCAAGCTTGTGGAAATAACATGCAATGTTGTTTTTGATGAAGCTACTTTAGTGCGCAGGACATTACGACAACTGGCTGAAGATGTTCCTGAGGTCAATGATGTCGTTGATCAGTTGGGCAGGAATTCTTCCAATGCTCAACCAACTGGTTTGACTAGACCTATGACTGGATCATCTTCACAACCAGTATCCTCGGTTGCCCATCAGCAATCCGGGAGGGTCGGTGATGCAAATGACCTTGCTGAGACCTTACACTCAATCTCCTTGAGTGGAACTGGCAATAATCCAGGGGGAACTCCGTCTGGAATTTTCGAACCAGAAATAACTGATGAACCAGCTGGAGTGGATGCACCAGCTGACGGTGTAATTATCGCCGAAGGATCAGGAGATCAGTCAGAGAGTGAAGCTGACGAAGAGTTTGTTCCGACTGGTGAAGGTCAACCACCAGTTGCAATTGCTGCTCCGACTGGTGAAGTTCAGGAAGCACCAGTCATCCGGACAGAAGAACCAACGCCAACAGATTCTCATCTTCCCAAATGGCTGAGAAATCACCCATCCGATGCTATTCTCGGTGATCCAGAAGGTTCTGTTCAGACTCGACACGGCAGCGCGTTCCTGACTTGTTTCATTTCTCAAGAGGAACCTACTTCCATAGGAGTTGCGCTACAATCTGCCGACTGGATCAATGCCATGCAAGAAGAACTTGCGGAATTCACTCGCAACAATGTTTGGGACTTGGTAGAGAGACCATCACATCAGTCAGTGATTGGCACCAAGTGGGTTTTCAAAAACAAGCGAGATGAGAATGGCATTGTAATCAGAAACAAAGCTCGTTTAGTTGCCAAAGGTTACAAGCAATGTGAAGGCATCGACTTCGACGAGACCTTCGCACCAGTTGCAAGAATGGAGGCGATACGGCTGTTCCTTGCGTATGCAGCATATCATGGGTTCACGGTATTCCAAATGGACGTGAAGAGCGCCTTCTTGAATGGCGAGCTAAAGGAGGAAGTATATGTCGAACAACCTCCAGGCTTTGAAATAGGCACCAAAGTGTACAAGCTGAGAAAGGCCCTGTATGGATTGAAACAGGCGCCCAGGGCTTGGTACGAGACGCTGTCCCAGTTCCTAATCAGCAATGGATTTAGGAAAGGGAAGATCGACAGGACTCTCTTCATCATCAAGGATGCTGATGATATGCTAATGGTGCAGATATATGTCGATGACATCATATTCGGGTCAAAGAATATATCTCTCTGTGAGAAGTTTTCTCAACTGATGCAAAACTCATTCCAGATGAGTATGATGGGCAAATTAACATACTTCCTAGGACTCCAGGTCCAGCAGTCAGCTGATGGGATTTTCATTAATCAGCGGAAGTATGCCAAGGACCTAATTCAGAAATATTGCCCAGAGAAGACTAAGGCTCTCAGAATCCCAATGAGCACCAGTTGCCAGATCTTTCTTGATGAAGAAGGAGAATCGATTGATCCTTCCAGCTACAGAGGTATTATTGGATCACTTCTCTATCTGACAGCCAGCAGACCCGACATTTCATACTCAGTCGGAGTGTGTGCCAGATTTCAAGCCAATCCAAAGAAGTCACACATGGAAGCTGCTAGGAGAATAGTGAAATACCTCAAAGGAACTGAATCACTTGGCTTATGGTACCCCAGGAATGATGAGCTTGCACTCATTGGGTATTCAGATTCAGATTTTGCTGGATGCCGTATAGATAGAAAAAGCACCAGTGGTACGTGTCAGTTTCTAGGACACAAGCTAATCAGTTGGTTTAGCAAGAAGCAACACTCAGTTGCTACATCTACTACTGAGGCTGAATATGTTGCCGCTGCCAGTTGCTGTGCTCAAATTCTTTGGATCAAGCAACAACTGGAAGACTATGCAGTGGACACTGGTTGTGTACCCATCTATTGCGACAACAGCAGCACTATGTGCATAACTAAGAATCCGGTTCATCATTCTAGGACCAAGCACATAGATATCCGACATCACTTCATACGTGATCATGTCGAGAAGAAGGATATCAGCGTAGAGTACATTCGAACTGACGATCAACTGGCTGATATTTTCACCAAACCTTTGCCAGAAGCAAGATTCAAGGAGTTGTGCATCAAACTCGGTCTTATGGAGATTGATGTGAACCCTAATGTTGAGGAAGAATGAGTCCCAGCTCTCATTCCGTTCTTGCATTTCTGAAGGATGCTGATTAAGACTAAGTCCAAGCTCTTAGTCTTTCTGTTTTTCTTTAGTGATAGCTCAAAACCACAGGTGGTATCCACTGACAGGCCTTATCCCATAAATGGTCAAGGAAATGAGTCCCAGCTCTCATTTCATATTTGTCAGTAGACAAACACCATCAGCAGAAGAAATTGGGTCCGAGCTCCCAATTCAAGCGATGGTGCGAAGATGGATTCCTGAAGGAGAAGATTATGCGGAATAAAATTGAGTCCAAGCTCTCAATTTTCTTAATCCTTCAAGTTGTCAGCAGACAACTGGTGATATATCAACGACTGGTGAAAATTGAGTCCGAGCTCTCAATTTGTCTTACACGAGAACCAGTTGTGAGTATCAGTTGTCAACTGGTAAGGAGGCCATGCTGACAGGGGGAAGTGTTCAACTGGCATATCCTGCTGATGACCAGTTATATTACTGATGACCAGTTGAGTCCCAGCTCTCAACTGACGATCTCTTGAAGTCCAAGAGTCGTGCCAACTGTCACAGAAATGGCGGGATTGTTCAAATCCTCTTGCGTGGGCGTATCTCAGAATTTAATGCGACATTTAATGCCACATTTAATGCGCACAGTGACTGCGCGGTCAAAAGCACATTTGCAACCAATCAGAGAGCGCCATGTCAGCTACACGGAGTAGCCCAAGTCAGCACGACCGCCCACGTCGCCACAGGGAACCGGGCCCTGCTGATGACCATTGATTCTCACTTTCTGAGAATTCATCTCGGTCGTTTAATCCTGCATGGCCTTAGTATAAATATCCGACATTCCTCTCGGATAAACCTTTACGTTTCCTTTACAATCCTAACATATTTTCTGATTCATCTTCCTTAAGATTTCCCAACATTTACTCCCTGAAAATATGGCATCTTCATCCAAACCCGCTGCTGATAAATCATCTTCCTCTACTGAATCCCTAGATTTACCATTAGCCGAAGCTAACATGCCTACTTTTACAGGCATTGTGAAGGAAGAAGATATTGATTATACCTATCATTTCAGCAAGCTCGTCTCGCTGAATAAAGCAGCCACCCGCCATCGTCTCTCTCACGCATAGATTCGCACCGCTCAAGTCCAGAAGGAGAAAATCTTGAATGATAAACTGGCCGAGAAATATTTCAGCGAGGAGCTGATGGAGATGATCGACCACGAACAGCTCCGACCGTACTTGACGGCAACCCCCAGGACCTTCCACCCACATCTCGTCGCCGAGTTCTATGCTCGCGCGGTGATTGCTGACGACAGGAAGTCCTTCACCACGTCAGTGTTCGGACATCTGATCACTATTGACGTAGAGTACCTAGCCAACCTCTTCGGGCTGAGGAGTACTGGTGAGGAGGTGGCCACGTACTTCAAGGACGATACGGTGGAGTTCCGGAGGAGGTGGACTGAGTGGAAGAAGCCAGAAGTGACTGTCTTCAAAACTGGCATGAAGAAGTCAGAGATGGAGGATTACTGGCAGATGGTGTGCGACATTGTTGTGCGCATGCTACAATGTGAAGTTGGCTCCTATGCTGAACTGAGCCTGAAGAAATTCTCCGTTATGTGCGCGTTGGAGGACGGCATATATGGCAACTGGGCCGAATTCATCTTCGGCCGGTTGCTGGAGAATGTAGAGAAGAACAGTACGGTGAAGGCTGAAGGCAAGTTTCTCCACGCAGTGTCTTTTGGCCTGCGCATCAGCCACATTTTGGAAGTGGAGATGGGAGACCGAATTGACCAGGGGGAGCGACTGGTCGGGTCAGACTTCATCCCAGCCAC
>JAPKLW010003371.1:10769-23883 GCA_026898455.1 Plectranthus barbatus
TGATTAGTGGTTTGTTTAAAATTGATGTGACATACCCCTACATTTTTAATAGCCCGCCATTAGTGAATTTTTATTGATTTTTTATTGCTTAATGACACTTTAAGCATCAACTTAAATTAAGTCCATGGTTCCTGTGCCGATTCCCTCCGTGCCTAATATAGCGGGACGGAGGGAGTATAAATTTTTTGTACGACCATGCTTATTTGGAACATATAAAGATTTATAGAAAAATAAATTTATATAGACTTTCATCTATATATCAACCAAAAATCTAGGGATATACCTAAGTCGGGCGTGAATATTTCCAAATTCTAAAATTCGAATAATGGTAGCAAGTCGTGATTTTTAAATGAAACATTGTACCTAGGGATGTCAAACGGACCAACCCGTCGGGTTCCGAGCCAGCCCTATCGGGCTGTGGGTTAATCGGTCCGCGCTCAACGGGCCGTAACTTTTGTCGGGTTGGAAATTCTCAACCCTAACCCTAACCCGTTGGTTTTCGGGCTGGCCCGTCGGGCTGACAAAATTACGATTTTTAATTTTAAAATTTTTATTAAACTTAAATATATATTATTTTTTTAAAATACTTAATTATATATATATAAATAATTATTTTTATAATTGAATACTAACATAAAATGTTGTATATTAAGACATTAAATAAATTAAATATATTAATTACAAAAGAATATTGCAATATATAATAATAATAATAATAATTTATTTATATCATAAAAATTTGATAAGGTCTCCCAATTAGGTTAAATAATTTGCTATGACATAAAGTAAATTATAATAAGTATTTATTTAACAAGATAGAGTTTTACTAAATAATTTTATAAGTTTGTGAATCTAAACAATTCTAAGAATTTTAATTTATTTAAAATAATAATTAATATTTTAGAAATCAATTGTTTCTTAAATATCCTTCTAAATTATTAATTTAAAATAATATTTCTTAGTAGTAAAAATATAGGCATATCATTTGTGTAACATAAAATTTATTTAAATACTTTTATCTAAATATAAAATAAGTATAGTATAAAATAGTTGATATTTATTTTTCTAAGATTTAATAATTTAATTATATTAAAATATTTTAATATTTTTATTAAAAATGGAGTGGCCCGTCGAGCCAACCCGTAGCCCGGCGGGTCCAACCCGTTTAACCCGCAACCCATTTAGCTCGGACCATTTCGCCCGGTTTCTTATCGGTTATGAAATTTTCAACCCTAACCCGGTGTTTAGCTCGGGTTATTCGGGCCAACCCGTCGGTCCCGGGCTAAATTGACATCCCTAATTGTACCTGTAACTTCGAGATTTATACCCAATAAATGAAAGGGAAGGTCTCATGTTAGATACGCTTAAATGGTTTAGGCGGGTTTTATCCATTAACCCAACTCAAACCCATCTAATATACCCTATTTGGGATGGGTGAACCCATTTGGGTATGGATAAAATCCGCCTAAACCGTTTAGACGTGTCTAACACAAGTTTTTGCCATAAATAAATTTATTATTGGATCCACCATCAACAATAACAATATCGAACTTATACGTCATATAGCATATCTTACATATTATTAATTGTAATTAACGAAGTATTTATGCATAATATAACAATAATTAATGCTATCGTATTATAAATCTTCTCTACGACCAACTCATTTGGGGCACATAAAGATTTTTGGAAAAATAAATTTATCATGACTTACATCTATCAACCAAGAAATAAAGGGATATTATACCTAAGTTGGGCGTGAATATTTCCAAATTCTAAAATTCTAATAATGGTAGCAAGTCGTGATTTTTAAATGAAACATTGTACTGTAACTTCGAGATTTGGGCAAGGCAGAATAGGTCCTTAATTGAAACTTAAACATCTGATTAATAGTCCAAGTCCACTAGTTTTACCATTAAATTTATATCCTATCATTAGTCTTTCTTATTTAATTAAAATATACAATGAAGTCTCCAATATTTTTGAAGTATTAATTCAAATGTTTAATTATTTCATAAAATTATTCAATGTTGCATTTTAATGTGAAATATAAAAATTAATAATATAAGGGAAGGTTTTAGGTTAGGCACGCCTAAACGGTTTAGGCGGGTTTTATCCATTAACCCAAGTCAAACTCATTTAATATATCTTAATTGGGGATTAATAAACTTTATATGTGATGGGTGAACCCATTTGGGCATGGATAAAACCCGCCTAAACCATTTAGGCGTGTTTAACGCAAGTTTTTATCATAAGGCATATAAAAAAAAGATATTATCAGCTTGATTTTAAAAAAAAATTATTTAAAAAATATTTAGATATGTGAAGGAAATGAGTGAAAATAAAATCTTTTGCTACATCAATGCATCATTATTCATTCCACCCCGTCCGCATGTGATCCCAAAGATATTGACCAATAAAATACGAAAAGATCAAACATAGTTGTCTTGATTGAGTCAACACATCATTTAAGACAACCAAGAAAAAATAACTCAATTTTTCATAGACTTTTTCGCCCAACAAAGATATAAATTAAATCAAACAGCTTCAACAATATTATCAGTCCAAACCTCTGAAACGGCCATGGAATTCTCTGAAATCTTCGGTTTCTTGAGAATCTTGAGCGGATCCATCAAAGTCCTTGTCGAAAATGCGAAATCCATAGCATTCATCTCCATACTTTCCCTTCTCCCTTCATCCATCTTATTCTTGTTATTCGCCTATCTCTACCAATCCGCCATGACTTACAACACCAATTCCATCATGAATTCCGACACCGGCTTCCCCACTCTACGAATCCTCACCTGCTTCACACTCCTTTTCTCCGTCGAATTTATATTCATATACGCTTACATCACCATCACCCACGCATCTGGGATCGCAGCCATATTAGCATCGGTCTCCTCCTATTCCCCCAACAAATTATCATTACAAGATCTGTATACAAGCACCAAAGCAAAATGGAAGAGCCCAATGAGGAAAAACCTCTTTGAATCTCGAAATCCAGCGTTGCTTTTCTTGTGTTGCGTCGTGGTGGGGATGGCTGTTCCTCTAGTGATGTTCTATCCGAACCCCCTTACAATAACGATTGTCAGCGTTGTTGGGGTTTCGATTTTCATTTTCCAGCTCTACGAGTCGGTTGTTTTGGCGGTTGCCCAAATTATACCGGTGGTGGAAGACGGGTGTGAGGGGGCGGAAGTCATGGAAAGAGCGGAAAAGCTTGTTGAAGGACAGAGACTCGATGGATTCATGGTGAACTTGTTCATCAATCTGCTGTGTTTGATTATAGTGTGGGGTTTCTGGATGATTGTGGGCGATAGAGGGAGCTTCAATCTAAATATGATGGTGTACGGCTTGTTTTTTCTCGAATTTGCTTCACTGTGGAGGATCGTCGGGAGCGTAGTATACACAGTGTACTATTTCCAATGCATGGAGTACCACAACCAAAATACACATGTACTTGGGAATTTCCATTACACTGCTGTGTCCAATGATATTCCGTAGTTAAGGATTAGTTAAAATATTGAATTGAATCGCGTGTGTTCTTAATTACATGTAATAGTCTTTGTCTCTTGGGTGAGCAACCGACGATTCGAGTTGAAAATCGCACCAAACCCGTAAAACTGCGAACCGATAAATTTCTAAATATTCAATCCAAACCGTCCGAATGAAAATATTGAAACCGAACCAAAATCAAATCATCAATTTCGGTTCGGTTTCAGTTTTAACAGAAAATTATCAACATTTTTTTCAAAAAAATTCTAAATTAACATAATTTAATGCGATAAAAAAAATCACAATCCAAAAATTCATCAAATTCACAATTTTATAGTTATGTTAACATAATAGGATTTGAATTGTTACATTTATATTTTGTAATTTGTAGAAAATAAATCATACTCCCTCCGTCCCAAGTAAATTGTCCACATTTCCTTTTTCGTCTGTCCCACAATATTAGTCAACTTTCCTAAAATAGCAAATTCTCTACACTCATCAATAAAATATTCATCTCACTAACTCCCACTATCACTCACAAGCATTGGTTATCGTGCCCGATCAAATGTGGACAATTTGACCGGGACGGAGGGAGTATATTTTATGTTGAATATAAATATAGAAAAATAAATATAAAATATTTAATAATTTATATATGTGTATAAATTTCGGTTCGGTTATAATCGCACCCAAACCGAACCGAACCAATAACCCGAATATTTTCTAAAATTCAACTCAAACCTAAATCGCATATGTTTTAAACCGATCCAAATCGTTCAAAACCTAACGGTTTGGTTTGGTTTGCAGTTTTCGATTTAGTTTTGCTCACTCCTAGTCTCTTTCTTCTACTTGCTGCTATTTCAATTTTATGTTCAATTTTTCGAGTGTTCTTGCTTTAAGTTAAGGTTAAAACTCAAATATCAAAATCAACGAGTCGTGGTAGATTCACGGCCTAAAAATCGATCACGATAAGACGGTGGTGCGAAGAAAAACAACATCTACTTGCAACGATTTAACTTGCTAAAAACTGCTACGAGATTTCCGTATATTAACTAAGAGTTGGTGTTATGATAGATTATTTCATTATTTTTTAATCGTGAGACAGTCTTTAATACATTATTTTAATAAGATAAATATATTATTTTTTAATTATAAAAAATTACTTATTTACAACAAAAATTTACATAGTTTACAATAGAGAAATATTATTTCAATAAATTAAAATATATCATTAAATTCGTCTCACAATAAAAATAATGAGAAAATTTCATTTGAATGTTTCTCATTAACCCTTATGAGAAATACCAAGAGTTTACACGTTTGAAAAGGAAATAAATTCACGATCTGAAAAGAAAATGTTGTATTCACTGCTCCATCACCTATTTGTTTCTGTATTTCTTCCTTTTTTTTTTAGAGGAATTTGTAGTTATAATTCAAAAGCATGATAAAGAGAAAAAGAATAAATGAGCCGAGAGTAAAACGAAGTTGGGCCATCGATGACAAGACCGGTTTCCCAACTGGATAATTCAAAGTCCAATAGTAAGTTTACGTTGTCGCCCATGTAAGTGATGAAAATGTTTTATCATTAATCAAGATATTATAATTTCCGAATACTTTAGAATATTTGTATCTGTGAATATTTGTGTCTGTGAGTTTTAAATTGATACATCCTAATTTTTTTTTTTTTAAATAATGGTTCTTCAAATAAAATTCCTCTAGTACATATTTTTTCAAACATTAAAAATATAATTTGATGATCATTTACACAAATTATGTATTTATGTATTAATTTCTGTTCACTAGCGATATTATACATCATATAAATAATAATAATAGTATCATATAAAGCTTCCATGAGACATGTAGGATATGTGTGTTTACATTAATGTAATAATAGTATCATATTTTTTACACACTATTATGATTTACTCTTCACTGAAGATATATTTATTACTCCCTCCGTCCCACCTCAATTGTCCCACTTTCCTTTTTCGTCCGTCCCACCTCAATTGTCCCATTACTTAAAAAGACAACTTTTTCACACTCAACAATAAAATATTAATTCCACTCAACTTACTTTACACTCACACTCCTTGGTTATAGTGTCCAAAGTCACCGGGACAATTCAGCCGGGACGGAGGGAGTATTTATGGAGTCAAAATCCTAAATGAACACTTTCACTAAATAAAAAGCTTAAATAGCCATTATTATTTACACATCCAAAAAATGACCATTTTTAAATATTGCCCAAACTTTTACAAATATAATTCTTACATGTTAGTAAAAAAAAATGCGAACTACTTGCTCCATTCTGAATGAGGTGTTCAATGTATATATTCTTAGAAATAATTAATGATAAGATCGTAAATTTTTTTATTTTAAGATTTATTGTTAATTTAAAATAAATATTTTAATATACTCGTAAATACATTGCATACCAATTTTATTATTTTTTATCTTAATTTTTTAAACAATTGAAATTACAAACGGAATACTAAGTTGCAAACGCCACATGAAATCACAAACGGAAATTTTGACCAAAATTGCAAACGATATTATCTACTCCTATTTTTTAAGAATTTTTTTAAAATCGCAAATCACCCAAAATCACAAATTTAATTCCAAACATAATTTTAAAAAGTAACAAACAATTTCACTCAATATTTTATTTCATTATTTTCTACTAAATCGCTAAACCACTGAATTATATTCACAAATAATTTATAACCAAATTGCAAATGAGATTGCAAAGGACCAAATTTCATGTTTACTTATTATTTTATTAATTTCATGTGAAAATAAATGAAAACTTTTTAATTTAAAATTATATCGCAAACTTGAATTTATTATTTATAAAGCATAAATCAAAGTGAATTGAAAGTCAGATCAATATTAACTTATAAATATTTCAAGTACAAATTCAAGTAATAAGATTGTAATTATTATAATAATGATTGTTTAAATTCAAAAACCTGAAAAAAAATACTTCCTCCGTCTCTTGGCATTAGTCTCATTTGCTTTTGACAAAGTTACCAATGTTTGTGAGTGTAGTGGAATTAATATTTTATTGGTGAGAAGATTTTTTTTCCATTTTAGGAAATGAGACTAATTCCGCGAGACAGACAAAAATGGAAAATGAGACTAATGTCAAGGGACGGAGGGAGTAATTAATAGTAAGGATGTTTGTGGAAGTTCACATAAATTTGGTTATTACTTGCACATGTATATAGTAGTGGCTATTTAAAGTTTTTATAATGAAATTGGTCATTTAGAAATATTTCATCTTAATTATGCTTAATATAACAATAATTCATGCTATCATAATATAAATTTGTGGATCAAATTCTCTGTTTTATGATGGTGTTCCACTATTTCAATTACTAGTTTTAATAATTATTTTTACGAAAGCCAAAATTAAGTACTATAATATAATATACTCTAAATGATTTTTAATAACAAAACTCAAAATTTTATAAGAACACAATTTTTTTTTGAATTAATCAAATTTTAGTTAAAAAAAAAAAATCAAACATACTACTCCCTCCGTCCCACCTCAATTGTCCAACTTTCCTTTTTCGTCTGTCCCACCACAATTGTCCCATTACTTTAAAAAAGCAACTTTTTCATACTCAACAATAAAATATTAATTCCACTCAACTTACTTTACACTCACACACCTTGGTTATTGTGCCCGGTCAACCCGAGATAATTCAGCCGGGACGGAGGGAGTATTAGTCTTGACTGAGAAAACGCGCCCAATTATCATTTATGATAATGCAAGGACCAAGACAAAATCATTCAGAGACGTTTCCGTCCAACAAAGAGATATAAATCAAAAAGCTTCAACAATATCAGTTCAAATTAACCTCTTAAACAGCCATGCAATTCTCTGAAATCTTCGGTTTCTTGGAAATTTTGAGCCGATCAATCAAAGTCTTTCTCCAAAATGCGAAATCCATAGCATTCATCACCATACTAATTTCCCTTCTCCCTTCATCCATCTTATTCTTGTTATTCACTTATCTCCACCAATTCGCCATAAATTACATCATGAATTCCGCCCCCGGCATCTCCGTTCTACGAATCATCGTCTGCTTCCCACTCCTTTATCTCTGTCCAGCTTATCTTCTTGTACGCTTACTGATGGGATTTATAACCACCACATTCAAGTCATCAAAAACGAACACAAGCAACAATCAACAAATGAGCCAATCAAAGTAAAGACAAAAGAATTTTAGCGTGGAAAACTATTGAATAAGAGAAAAAACCACGGGACCCGTAGGCTGATTAAATCATCCACTATATATCCAAAAATAATGGGCACAACCAAATCCTCCCTAGCTCAACAAACTAGAAGCACACCATCAACATCAAGATCAAATACGCAAGATCTTGGTACACAATAAACCCATCAAGATTAAACACCTAATCTTGGCTACTAGGAAGAAAGATTAACAAGAGAGGTAACTAAAGCTAAAAAACCTGTTGTCTGTTTCCCACGAGCAGACCGCCTTAGATAGCTCAAAAACTGATCTCCACCGTTCAAAATGAGGGCAGGGGAGTCACGAACCTGCTGTCAAATTTTCGTGACGATCCAACGGTACAAACTCCGGCAATTGGCGTTTCTCTGTGACTGCTACAGTGATTTGCGAAAATGTTGAACGCTTTCCCCTCTCTCTGTTTCTCTCTCGTTTTTCTTCTTCCTCTCTGCTTCTCACACACACACTTACTTCTCTTTTATTTTCTTTTAAGATAATAAGCCTAATGGGCTTATTTTATTTTGGTCAAGCCCACAAAAGTGTGGACTGACCCAACAAATCTCCCCCGTCAGTTCAACTTTGTGGGCTCGAGCAAGCCCGCTTCCTGCCTACAAACATCAAGCTTCTCCCTCGGCAGAGCCTTCGTCAATATATCGGATACATTCTCACTAGTATGCACTTTAGCCAAGTGCAATTGCTTCTTCTCAAGCATATCTCGAATCCAATGATTCCTCACATCAATATGTTTTGATCGTGAGTGAAATGACGAATTCTTGGAGAGATGGATAGCGCTCTGGCTATCACTAAACACAACATACTTTCTTGATGAATGCCCAATTCATCAAGGAATCTCTTCATCCACAAAGCCTCTTTGCAACCCTCAGCAATTACAATATACTCAGCTTCTGTGGTGGAAAGTGCAAAACATTTTTGCAACTTTGACTGCCATGACACAGCTCCCCTTGCAAAAGTCATCAAGAAACCCGAAATGGACTTTCTGGAATCAACATCTCCAGTCATATCAGAATCAGTATACCCAACAAGTTTTGGTTCATCAATACCCAAACACAAGCATACTCTAGAAGTACCTCTTAGGTATCTCAATATCCACTTCACTGCTTCCCAATGTTCTCTACCTGGATTAGAGAGAAATCGACTCACAACTCCAACTGCATGAGCAATGTCTGGCCTAGTGCAGACCATTGCATACATCAAGCTGCCAACTGCAGATGAGTAAGGAACTCTACTCATATCTGCTTCATCCACACTTGTAGAACTAAGTTTGAAGTGTCCTGCAAATGGGGAACCAACTGGCTTGGCCTTGCTCATATTGAATCGTTCAAGAACCTTCTCGATGTAGTCTTCTTGAGATAACCAAATCTTTGAATTCTCTCGATCACGAGAAATATTCATACCGAGAATCTTCTTTGCTGATCCCAAATCTTTCATAGCAAAAGACTTGCTCAACTCTCTCTTCATTTAGCAATCTTTTGTACATCACGACCAATCATCAAGATATCATCAACATATAAAAGTAGGAGAATAAAATCATCACTAGAGTACCTTTTGATGAACACACAATGATCTGATGATGTCTTGGTGTACCCTTGGCTCGCCATGAAAGAGTCAAACTTCTTGTACCATTGCCGTGGAGCTTGTTTGAGACCATACAAGCTCTTCTTCAATTTGCATACAAGTTTCTCATTTCCTTTGATTTGAAATCCTTCTGGCTGCTCTATGTAAATTTCTTCATCCAAGTCACCATGAAGAAATGCAGTTTTCACATCAAGTTGCTCAACTTCCAAGTTTAGGCTTGCAGCTAGCCCAAGTGCAACTCTAATAGATGAAAACTTGACCACTGGAGAGAAGATTTCCTCAAAGTCTATGCCTTTCTTCTGGCCAAAACCCTTCACAACTAACTGAGCTTTGTACCTTGGTAGTGAACTGCTACTTTCGGTCTTCAACCTGTACACCCACTTGTTCTTGAGAGCTTTCTTGCCTTTTGGTAGCATAACCAAATCATAAGTGTGGTTATCATGTAGAGATCACATCTCTTCTTCCATTGCTTTCAACCACTCATTCTTGTCATCAAGAGAAACAGCCTCTTGGTAGCTTTCAGGCTCTCCTGCATCTGTAAGCATCACATACTCATTTGAAGAATACTTTGTCAATGGATGCCGCTCTCTAGTGGATCTTCTCAAAGGAGGTTCATTTGGTAACTCTTAAACCTCTTCTTCTTCGACTTGCTCAGTCGGATCATCATCCATAGGGACTTTATCATT
Source organism: Plectranthus barbatus (assembly GCA_026898455.1). Lineage (NCBI taxonomy): Eukaryota > Viridiplantae > Streptophyta > Magnoliopsida > Lamiales > Lamiaceae > Plectranthus > Plectranthus barbatus. Next base: position 20,806 of record JAPKLW010003371.1, read on the forward strand.
GACAGGACGTCATCCTGTTCCGGTGCTGCTCCCCCATGATCAGTATTCACTGGAGGCAAATGGATAGAATCCAAATCAATCAAATCACCACTGGGCTTCTCTGTCATCTCTACTTTATCAATATCTTTGATGCACTGGTCTTCCACAAACACAGCATCTCGGCTTCTGATAAGCTTCTTTTGAACTGGATCATAGAACCTGTAGCCGAACTCATCAAGACCATAGCCAATGAACACACATGGCCTCGTCTTGATATCGAGCTTAGACCTCTCATCCTTAGGAATGTGAACAAAGGCCTTGCACCCAAAGACACGTAGATGATCATAAGAGATTGTCTTTCCAGACCATATCCTATTTGGAACCTCAAAGTTCAATGGAACACACGGTGTGAGATTCAAGATATGAACCACCGTACTCAAGGCTTCACCCCAAAATGACCTTGGCAACTGTGACTGCGAGAGCAAACATCTGACACTCTCAACAAGTGTCCTGTTCATTCTCTCAGCTAACCCATTCAACTGAGGAGTTTTCGGAGGTGTCTTTTGATCTTGAATACCATGTGCTCTGCAATACCCATCAAAAGGACCACAATATTCACCCCCATTATCCGTCCGGATACACTTGAGCTTCACACCTGTCTCTCTTTCTACACGAGCATGAAACTGCTTGAAGACATCTAACACTTGATCATTTGACTTTAAAGTATACACACAAGTCTTCCTTGAGTGATCATCAATAAAAGTCACAAAGTATGATGCACCTCCAAGTGATTTTGTCATCATAGGACCACATACATCAGAATATACCAAGTCAAGAATACCTGGTTTTCGCGAGTGGGGAACTCTCTTCAAAGCAACTCTTGTCTGCTTACCTGCCAAGCAATGAGCACACCTCTTCAGAGAACTATTCTTCATGCCTGAAAGAATGTTCTTCTTGGCTAGTATCATCAATCCCTTCTCACTCATGTGGCCGAGTCTATTGTGCCAAAGCTCCACAATGCTATCATCATTCATGTGTTAACCATGGAAGCACTAATCTTTGCTTGCATCATATATAATGAGGAACACTTTTGTCCTCTTGCCAAGATCAAGGAGCCTTTTGTGAGCTTCCATTTTCCATCACGAAAAGTGTTACAAAATCCTTCATCATCAAGCTTACCAGTGGAGATCAAGTTCATACGGATGTCTAGAATGTGCTTCACACCTTTCAGAATCAAGGTGTTCCCATTGTCGGTCTCCAAATGCACATCTCCAACTCCAACAGCTTTGATAGTATTATCATTTCCCATTCTAACACTTCCAAAGTCACCTGAAGTGTAAGATGCGAAGAAGTCTCTCCTCGAAGTAGCATGAATTGAGGCACCACTATCAATCACCCAACTAGTCTCTTGGCAAGCAAGATTGACGGTATCACCATCATATGTCACAAAGAACTCATCTGTCGTTGTGGTTGTTGTGTCACTCTTTTCACCTTCATCGGCTTTATTCTCTTTGCTTTTGTTGTTTGGGTTCTTTCGTAGAAACTTTCCGCAAAACCTCTTTATGTGCCCCTTTTTACCACAATAATGGCACTCAATGTTTGCATACTTACCGTTTCTGCTCTTGCTTCTATTTCTGTCTTTTGGGCCTCTACTCTGACTCCTCCCCCTGTTCTCCGTGAATAGAAGATCTGACTGTGAAGAAGAACCCGTTGACTTTCTTCTCATTTCCTCATTGAGAACACTGCTCTTGACTACATCCATAGACAAGACACCATCTGGGGCTGAGTTAGACAATGACATTCTGAATGTCTCCTAAGAATCAGGCAAGGTACCGAGAAGCAACAACCCCTGAACCTCTTCATCAAACTTGATTTTCATTCCAGCCAGTTGATTTATAATGCCCTGGAATGTATTCAAGTGATCTGTCATTGCTTTTCCATTCTGATACTTCAACCCTAACAACTGCTTGATCAAATAGAGCTTGTTGTTGCCGGTCTTTCTAGCATATCGCTCTTCAAGCTTCTTCCAAAGATTCTTTGCATTCTTTTCCTCACTTATATGATTTAGGACATTATCATCCACCCATTGTTGAATATATCCACACACTTAGCGATGAAGTAATTCCCATTCAGCATTTAATTTGTCTGCTGGCTTCGCAGTAGCAAATATAGGTGAGTAGTATTCTTTCACATAAAGAAGATCTTCCATCTTCCCCTTCCATACATGATAGTTGGACCCATTTAAAGTGACCATTCTACTTGTGTTACCCTCCATGATTTGAATCAAACTCAACAACTACAACCCGAGCTCTGGATACCACTTTGATGGGGTTTATAACCACCACATTCAAATCATCAATAACGAACACAAGCAACAATCAACAAATGAGCCAATCAAAGTAATGACAAAAGAATTTTAGCGTGGAAAACTCTTGAATAAGAGAAAAAACCACGGGACCCGTAGACTGATTAAATCATCCACTATATATCCAAAAATAATGGGCACAACCAAATCCTCCCTAGCTCAACAAACTAGAGGCACACCATCAACATCAAGATCAAATACACAAGATCTTGGTATACAATAAACCCATCAAGATTAAACACCTAATCTTGGCTACTAGGAAGAAAAAAGATGAACAAGAGAGGTAACTAAAGCCAACAAATCTGTTGTCTGTTTCGCACGAGCAGACCGCCTTAGAGAGCTCAAAAACTGATCTCCACCGTCCAAAATGAGGGCAGGGGAGTCACGAACCTGCTGTCAAATTTTCGTAACGATCCAAGGTGCAAACTCCGGCAATCGGCGTTTCTCTGTGACTGCTACAGTGATTTGCGAAAATGTTGAACCCTTCCCCTCTCTCTGTTTCTCTCTCGTTTTTCTTCTTCCTCTATGCTTCTCACACACACACACTTACTTCTCTTTTATTTTCTTTTAAGATAATAAGCCTAATGGGCTTATTTTATTTTGGTCAAGCCCACAAAAGTGTGGACTGACCCAACACTTACATCGCCATCATCCACTCATCTGCGATTGCAACCACATTAGCGTCGCTATTAGGGTTTTCCACACAAAACTAAATTATGTATTGATGGATATAT
>JAPKLW010003371.1:23893-34272 GCA_026898455.1 Plectranthus barbatus
ATGAAACTATCTAGAAAGATATGAAAGATATAATAATGATACGAAAATCCTAGATACACAATATCTTAAATATATTATTATCGCTCTCCTCGTATTCCCCCAACAAATTATCATTACAAGAACTGTATACAAGCACCAAATCAAAATGGAAGAGCCTAATCAGGAGAAACCTCGGTGCATCTCGAATTCAAAATCTGATATTGCTACTCTTGTGTATCTACGCATTGGGCCTGGCTGTTCCTCTAGTGATAGTGTATCCGAGTCCCCTTACAATTACGATTGTTAGCGTTCCTTTGGTTTCGATTCTCATCCTCCAGCTCTACGAGTCGGTTGTTTTGGCGGTCTCCTGCATTATTCCGGTGGTGGAAGGCGGGTGTGAGGGGGCGGCAGCACTGGAAAAAGCGGAAAAACTTGTTGAAGGACTGAGACTCCATGGATTCATGGTGAACTTGTTCATCAATCTGCTGTGTTTGATTGTGGCGTGGGGTTTCTGGATGATTGTGGGCGATAATCTAATGGTGTACGGCCTGTTTATGGTTGACTCTGTTTCACTGGTGACAGATCGTCATGAGTGTAGTATACACGGTGTACTATTTCCAATGCATGGAGTACCAGAACCAGAAACTGTATCCACTTGGGAATTTCAATTACACTGCCTGTGTCCAATGATATTCCTTAATTCAGGATTACTAATATTATTATTATTGATTATTATTGTAAAAAATGTTTAAAGAAATTCGTTTTTTTTTAAAAGATGAATGTAATGAATATTTGTGGAATTACGTTCTAATCAATGTCAGAATTATTATTATTGTTATTATTATTATTATTATTATTATAAACAACGCATAATGTGATTGGATTTTTTTAAAGATGAATGAAATGAATAATATTTGCTTTTTTTAAGATCGAATATTTTTTTAAAATACTTTATACGATCTTTATCCAGACTTACTCGAGTCTAAACGAACTTTCTAAATTTTGATTTGAAATATTCATAATTATTTTGAAAGAAAAAAATATTTATTCCATAATTAATAATTAGAGAAAATATTCAGAAGTGGCCACTTTTCTTATAAAGAAAACATTAAATAGCCAGTGTTATGTATATATATGCAAGAATTGACCAAAATTACATGAACTGACACAAATAACCCTACTTTGGCCTTTTTTACGGTTTATTAATACTAACTATCGATATTATAATGTTTGAGTTTTTTTCATTAAAATTAATTAAAGAAATATTTACCTAATTAGGTTTTATCATTCTACTCAGTGTTAATTTCATATTTATAAATAATATATTAAAATTATGCTTGCGACATTCTATTTAATTTTGATTTCATATTATAAATAATAATATTTTGGCATTTTCTATCACAAATTAACTTCCATTTGCTATCACAAATTAATTATTATTTGCAGTCAAAAATTTAAAATAAAAAATTAAAATTATTATATTTGCTATCAAAAGTAATTAATTGGAGATTTTTTTTTTAATCTCAAATGAAAATTGAAATTGTGCTATCACAAATTATTTTGTTTGTTATCTTGTTTGAGATCAATATTTTATAAGATTCAAATTCATGTTTGAATCTAATAAAACAATTTTAAATTTAATTTGTCAGTGATCCTTTGCGATTTGATTTTTTTAGATATTTTCGTATTTTTAGATATTTCCCCATTACTAGAAAGATTTATAATTGCTGTTAATCTTAAATCATGAAAATATCACTTTTACAAAATTAATTATTTTATATTTCTTAATAATTTTAGCGAACAACTTGCTCGCGAGCTCAAAAGTCAAACATTACGATGCTTAAATTTGGTTCATTTAATAATTAAATTTTACAAAACAACCTCGAACAAATTTCTATTGAGTCAAAATCTAAGTAATTCACAAATAATTTGATTTATTTACAACCATAAACATTTCAAAATAAGCTAGAGCCCACAAGCAAGCATCCATGACCAAACGTTATGGGTAGACCCAACTTGATAATTTAGGGTTCAATAAGAACTTTATTTAACTAGTGTCGGGACATGAAAAATATATAATTTGATGATAATTTTGAACAACACATTTAGGTATGTATTAATTTCTCACTAATGAAGCTAAACATTATAGAGCAATGATTTTTACGACGTAATAACATTATCATATATCTTACACATTATTTCGATTTACTCTTCACCATGTTTTAATTGGGACAGAAAAAAGGATTATACTCAACACAACAGTAAGTGCTTTTTGCTGGTTTTGAGTTCTGGATTCAAAAGAAATACTTTAGTTGATCTTATGGAGCTAAAGATTTTAAGAAAATTAAAATGATCAAGACTTTCATCTACCAATAAAAGAAAATAAAGGAATCTACCTAATTTCAACTTTATTTTGTTTTGAAAAATGCGAAAATGGATGAAACCTTAAGTTGGGCCTGAGATTTCAAAGTTCTATTATTCTTAAGGTGGAAAGTCAATGAGTTTTAAATGAAATCATTACTGCATTTGAAAATTTAAAATTTGGACAAGGATTACATGAAATGAGTTCATAATTGAAACACACGCATTTGTTTCATAGTCCCAGTCCCAGTATTAGATTTCAGTTAATTTAATTATTTTTTATTTAAATCATTAAAAAATAATTATATGATTTATAATAGCTTTGGATATTAAATTTAAAATGCATAATTTGTATTTAAATTAAAAAGGATAATAATTTGTATTTAAAGGCTTTAAAAAAAAAACTCCCTCCGTACCAATTATTTGGTCCATATTGTTATTTTAGGGTGTTTCAATTATATGGTCAAATTTATATATTTAGTACTCTCTCCGTCCCATAGAAGTAGTCACATTTGCTTTTGACATGAGTGTGAAAAAGTTTGTCATTTTAGGAAATGAGACAATTTTACGGGACAAACAAAAATAGGAAATGAGACTACTTCTATGGGACGAAGGAAGTATTGTTTTTCTCTGGTAATTTACAATTACACCCCTAAATAACTTTGGAAAATGAGAATATTAAATGTAATATTATGAAAATGGGAGGTTAATTAATTAATATTTTAAATAAGCGTAATATTGAAAGTTTTTTGAGAGAGAAATTCAAAATACCCATTTAGACTAATACAAATATAAAAAATACCCACTTCTATGACACATATCAAAAATACCCAAAAGTACACTTTTCAGTTGAAGTGACATGTCAGTGTATTTTTTTCAAACAATAATGATTTTTGATTTAAATTTTATTAGCTTTATCATTTAAAATACTGGAAATATTCCGATTTTTAATAAAATAATTGAATTAGAATTTTTTTGAAAAATCAATTTTACGTAAAAAAAAATTAAAAATTGGATCAGACCCGGATCAGACCAGGAACAGACCAAATATAAAAAAAATAAAAAAATTATATTGGGTCTGTTCCGGGTCTGACCGGAACTGACCCGGAACAGACCAAATATAACAATTTTTTTATATTTGGTCAGTTCCGGAACATACCAAATATTAAATTTTTTTTTAATATTTGGTCTGTTCCGGAACTGACCGAAACTGATCCGGAACTGATTCGGAACAGACTCTATATAAAAAAATATAAATTTTTTTATTTTTTATATTGGGTCTGTTCCGAGTTTGTTCCGGTCTGAATTGGACACTTATTTTCTTTAAGTTTACATTTTATTTTTTTAATCACATGTGGAGAAAAAATAGAAAAATAATATAATAATTAAATTTATATTCAAAATTCATTTTTGTTTTAAAAAAGTACACCTGAATGTCTGGTTTTTGCAGAAAATTGTACTTTTGGGTATTTTTGATATGTGTTATAAGAAGTGGATATTTTTTATACGTGTTTTATAAAAATGGGTATTTAAAAATATTTCCACTTGTTTAAAATCATTCCGCCACAACTTTCATCACCAATTCCGACTAGTGTCTCCAATCTACTAATCATCGCCTTCAACAATCTCTTTTTCTTTATCGAACTTATTTTCTTGAGCGGGTACTCCGTCGTCATTGGCGCATTTAGATCGCAACCATATTAGCGTTGCTCTCTTCGTATTCCCCCAACAAATTATCATTACAAGATCTGTATGCAAGCTTCGAAGCAAAATGGAAGAGCTCAATCAGGAAAAACCCCGGCAGATCTCAAAATTCGATCGATATTTGTGTGTCTTCTCTGTGTGGGGTTTTTGGATGATTGTGGGCGATAAAGGGAGATTCAACCTAGTAGTGTATGGTATGAATGTATCAGATTTGAACCATGTGAAAATTGTGAATTTTTAAGTAGTTCGAATTTGACACATTCGAACCCGTTTTTTTATTATATTATATTATTCGTATTTATGTTAAAATATTAATAGTATTCTTTTAGATTTTTTTCTTCGTGCGTGCGAATGAATATATAATGTTTAACAATAATAATTTTTCTACTAAGATATATAAAATCAAACTAAAATACATGAAACTGAAGATAATAAAATAAAAATACATAGAAATTGTTCTACTCGTCACCACCATAGTCTTCCTCAGCATCATCACCATAGTGTTCATCAACATTGTATTCTTTATCGCGCGTACCATTGACATTGTAAATATGATCAATTGGCAGCCTATTTGATAGAGGATGAGAATTAAGACATTTTCTTGCAAATATGACCAGGATTTCTGCATCTAGTGCAATTTCTCCCACCCCTCTCGTCTGACCTTGATAATCCATGTTAATTCAGTAGCGCTGCATTTGACGTCGGCCCTTTCCACGAGCAAGGCGGATTTGATTCAGCTTGAACCGCCATCCAACATTCACAGTTTGTGAGTTTCCAGGAATCGATTAAAAGCCCCCACTGAACTGTGCACACCATGCTTAAATAGTATAGTAATGATGGACCAAATCAAGTGGATTATCCCCCTTGCTTAAGAAATGGCAATTGCGTGAGAGCAAGGGAATCGCATTGCCTGCCACTCCATGCAAGAACAAGACCGTTGTAGATAGAAGACAGAAAAAATTTGTCGTCGCTCACCTTGTTCTGTGGTATAGGTGTTGATTACTTTGTAAACCTAGTTAGCAGGATTGTACAATTGTACCACATGCTCGTTAGCCTTCAATCGAGTCTTCATGAACCGGTCCTATTGGTAAGAGGGAAGTGTAGTATTGCAAGTCATGAGCTCGTCCCGAGCACGCTCGAAGATCATTGAAGACTTCTCTAGAGTAGATTCTACAATGGTTCGGATAGGCAAGAAGCGGCAGCCTTTGAGAGCATGATTGTAACTCTCAGTGATATTAGTTGTCGTGTTGCCCCAACGATAGCCTCCATCCTCGTACAATGTCTATTTCTCAACCAGATGACGCTGCAACCAATCATATGCAACACGGTTCATATCCCACAAATCAGACCAAATTCTATTGTACTCGTTCCCATCAAATGCTGGTCCAATCCTTGTGCGAACTTGCTTGAGCTAACTCGTCTTGAACTTATCCAATAAATTGGAGCGAAGATGGCAAAGACAGAATGGATGACATCCAGATCCAGGAAAATGCTCAAAATTTGACTGAAATGCAGCAAGGAGACCCACATATCGGTCTGATATGATGCACGTAGGTCGTGATTTTAGAACGTTGAGGCGCAAGTGCTTAAGAAACCATCTCCAGCTGTGGGTGGACTCTTCATCGATCAAGGCGTAAGCGAGTGGGATTATGTGATTGTTGGCTGCTTGGTCACATCTAGTGGTCACATCTAGCCCGAAACTGAATTACTCGATGACCGATAGCGTTGAGAGAGAACACTCATATTTGGGCTAATCCAAGTCACACTCGGGAAATCGTTACACGACAGGGGTACATGGGACATAGGAATGAGCTGCAGTTCATTGTAAGTCATTTTCATATGTTTATATAGTTTATTATTTATTGAACTAAATCCAAATTGTTTTAAGATTGTATATAATGATTTAACGTAGAAGAGTGGTATGAGCAATGCGATGTCGTTATTGCGTCAGCGAGCTGAACAATACTCCTCTTATCCTGGAGTCAGCAAAATATTTTAAAGAAGCCGTTGACTATTGAGCACAAGTACTAGAACTTTCTGGATCACATATATAGCAGATCTAGTCAAACACATTCTACAATATTTAGGGATCTATCAACGTTCTCAAGACTGCCTAGCATGCCGCAACAACCGGGGGGAGTCGAGGAGGGTTCATGCTAGACAGTGGGAGGAGGAGGAGTAATGTCGATGCACAAGACCATTATTACCAACATGACAATTATCATCCAATCATTGAGCCAGTGCCAGATCACAATATCAATATTCATGTCTAGCCTACTACCTCACATAACTATAACTAGAAATCTCTCTTCGGCAACTTTGATGACTTCATGAATACCTACGAGTCCAATCCTAATCCCAACCAGTCCAATCCTCATCATTACGGATCATACCGTTCTAATCCAAAACAATCCAATCCTCGTCAATACGGCTCCTACCGGTCCAATCCAGAACAATCTGATTCTAAACAATCTAGAGCAATCCACGTCTACTACCCATCAATCCAGTACGGACCAATTCACGATAAACTATACCATGACAAGTAACAATGTTTTTACTTATTTATTCACATTTCCTATTAAAATATTTATTAAGATGTACGTTTTTCTTAATGATCACATTTGGTTTGTTAGGAGATCGGCGACTTGAAGATTCATCTTCTAAGAGCATCGCAAAGTGTATGAAGCTCCCCACATTCCTCACGAGGCGGAGAAAAATGCGGACTAGATTTCTTGTTAAATTTATGTATTAGGCTTTACTAATTTTAATATTTCAATTAAATTTGTGCTTTATTTGTGTTACATATATTTTTATTTTATTTATTAAAATAAATACATCATGTAAAATATAAATATAACAAATAAATCCTAAAACTCCTTACCGTAACCCTAACCCTAACCCTAATATTTTATAATAAGAAAATTTGACACAAAATTAAATTTAAAATAAATTATTTATAATGGGTTCGAATTCAATGAATTCGAACCAATATTTAAATTAAAAACCAAGGAGGGTTCGAATTCTTAACATTCGAATTACCTATGGTGTCCACATCCCTAGGGTTTGAGTCAAAAACTTCCACATGTTCAATTCTATTGACACATATTCGAATCATCCTACTATTTCCACTGCATGGAATACCACGACCAAACACTATATCTACTTGGGAATTGTAACGCCCCCAACTGACCTTCCATAATTTGGAGTCGCGTTACATTGATGTTTCAGGTTTTGTCAAGCAATTTCTCGATTAAATAAAGAAGCGGAAGACTTTTAAATAAACAAAAAGATAAGTAATACATCATAATTCAAACTTCGAGTAAAATTTAGAACAAACAATATTCAAACCTCTTAATATTCAAAAACAAATGTGAAGGAAAGAACAGAGCGTGTTGCAGCGTGTGAAACGTGATGAAGATATGCATATGAAGATGCATATCTCAGGATATATGATTTAAAAACTCTTCACTTCGCCTGTTTACACCCCTGCTCGCCCATCCTTGCCGCTCAACCTGCGTATTTTAGAAATAATACGAGGGGCTGAGTACTAATGTACCCAATGAGAAATATGCCCGAAAACATACATTATATAGGAGATATGCTATGCAACTCACACAGATAGACACGGGGTTTTGCTGAAAGAAACCGTGCTACCTAAAATATTTTCATTTGCACGTGCTATTTTATATGTTATTATATTTGTTTCAGTGTTGTAACTGGAAGTTGGCCGACTTCCAAGTTACGATGATCAGTTAGGAATGTAAATACACTCAACCTACTGTCATCTAAGTGCACTAGTCTCAGCAATCCATTTTAAGACCCGATCGTTTACAATCATTTCCCGGATCCAAAACACAGGAGGACACTCCGCCTCATTCCAACAAACACGTGGGGACAGTTCACCCAATTCACAATAACATGGGGGCTTCTAACCCAGTTCACTAAATGAGTTTTAGCGCAGTTATGGAAACCTGGTTCTAAACTCATTAGTTATACTCTCTGCCAATGGGAATCGACAGAGGACAGATATAATAGCACAAAACATGCATAGCATCTCAGTTAAAACAAAATATTTTATACACAATTTTGGAAATGAAAACACACTTTTGCTTTTATACTTAAATAGTTTCCCACCTTGTGTTTGGCTTTAGGTATAGATGTCTTTTCCTGCTAGCTCGAGCTAATCCTCCAACTTTCAGTTTCCTACATTCGTAAGGTCACAAATTAGGACAGGCGATCTAAGACAGGAACTATCTTAGTCATTTCAACATCATTCAATTCCATGATCTTTCCTCAAATTCGAATCATGATTCAATGCTGTAATAACACATGCTTTGACTCCTAACTTGTTTCTATAACGTGTCATAAACTCAATAATTATATGAACTCGAAACAGATTAGGATTGGATAATAAATCACAAATTGAATCATCCCTTTCGAGCCTCTGTATCGACCGACAGGGCTCTGTGTCGGTCGACACAACCCTTGGTCGATACAGTCTCTTCCCAATCGACACACCCTTGTCGACCAACTCTTGTCGATCGACACAACCCTTTGTCGATCGACACAAGTGTGTCGATTCCTCCTCGGCTGGCCTCCTGTCGATCGAAACATACCTTGTCGACCGACAGGATTGTTCGATCTCTCTCTGAAATGAACAGCCTCTGTGTCGATCGACGCAGATCATCGTCTCTGACTCTCTCTCACGGCAGCACTTGCAACTTCGACAAACACCCCCTTCCACACCTCCGATTCAACATGCAAATACATATTCTAGGTCTCTAAACATTCTAGAATACAAATATCACCTTGAATCTCGAATTTAAACACAAAAATTGGGTCAAACAGAACTCACCGGAATATCTCTCTCCGACGGCGGCGACGATTTTCGGCGGCTAAATCGTGATTTCAGACCTTCCGAATGCTCTCTACACGATGGAGAACACGTATAAATTGTCAAAACACGGATTCAAGGCCAATTAATCGAGATTCAAACATAAAATCTCAAAATCGAATTTGACACCCATCTCACCTTCTCTCTTCGATAACTCAGCCGTTTCTCATCCTCTTGGAGCCCACCTTAGCTCAAATTGAAGCTTGGGGAACATACTACGCGATGGTGGTGACGGATGGTTCGGTGGTGGCCGCAGTTGGCAGGAAATTGATCAGAAAGGTGACAGGTTTTTGGGGTGTTTGGAGGGTTTTTCTCACTCTCTCTCTCTAGCTTAGAAATGGTGGGTGAAAAATGATATACTCCCTCCGTCCCGTTACAATTGTCGCCTTTCTTTTCGGCACGGAAATTAAGAGTTGTGAGTGTAGAATGAGTTAGTGGGATTAATATTTTATTGTTGAGTGTGAAAAAGTTACCTTTTTTGGAAATGTGACAATTTGGTTGGGACGCCCAATTTGGTAAGTGCGACAATTCAAGTGGGACGGAGGGAGTATTTCTCTTCTATATATTTGTCCCATAATAAAATAATTCTCCTTTTATAATATATACATATAATTACACATATATATTCCATATATCAAATTCCAACATCTCATTAATCCACAACATAATATATAATACCCAACTCAATTTCCACTTCAATAATATTCTTCAAGATAATAAGATTATATTTCGCTCCATAATTCAAGATTTAATTTACTAACATTCAATCCACTTCATTAAGTTCTCTTAATACTTGAAAATTCCTATCAAATAAATTCAAGCTCGATTAAAATAACTCGATTACTCAATCGCAAATTAAAAAGGAATCGAGAACTCTCAAAGTAATTGTTACACAAATTGAGGAGAATTTTTCTTTATTAAATCGATCAGGCCTTGCATTCGTTTAATTACATACGGGGTATTACAGGAATTTCCATTACACGACCTTCCAATGATATTCTTTAATTCCCGATGATGATGATGATGATGATGATTATTATTATTTTTATTATTATTATTATTATTATTGGTGTGATTTGTAATATTTTTTTTGAAGATGAATGAAATGAATGTTTCTGGAATTGCAGAAATCATTCATAATTCAACACAAAAAAGAAGAAACTCATGATCAAACAATTAACGGTTGATACAATAGATAATAATAGATATTGTTGGGGCCAAGCCCACGAGGCCCAGGCCTATTAGGTAATCCAGCCCACGCAAATGGCCCAGCACGAGGGGTCGATCTCAAGAGCCAGACGGAACAACGAGACAAGTCCAAGTTCAGACTTCTAGACCGAGAAGTTTAGATTCTCGGCAGCGAGGAGCGAAGACAGTCGGTGTCGAGGAGCACTTGAATAACGAAACCCTAGCAGCATGGCGGCGCTCGACCGTTGCAGCC
>JAPKLW010003372.1:0-43372 GCA_026898455.1 Plectranthus barbatus
TATTAATGTATTGGGAAAATGAATTTAAAGTTACAATATTCTACTATAGAAAAAAACATTTTACTTCACACGCTAATTTGTTGTGTTAAATTATTTTTCCTGACACCATGTATTGTGAGTATAAATATTTAAGCATTCTTTGTTTACTGTCAGGAAAAGTTTATATGTATGAATAATAAAAAATATTATAATGATTTTACTCATTAAATTCATGTTTTGAATACTAATTAAATATGAACACCAATAAATAAAATAAGCAATGAAATAAAGAACTTTTAAGTAATATATCCAGAAACTAAACTACTCAATATTCATAAATATGTTTATTAATGTATGCAACAAATTTTATTAATTATTCATCAAAAAAAGTACAGAAACTCAATCATTAAACTGAGAGATTAGCTAACAATTTCCAAACTTGTCAACAAAGTATCAAAGCTACTACTAAACAACGAGCAACTATATCTTTCACTCTCTCTGCCATTTTGTAACTTTCTTCATCATTCATCAATTAAATTGAAATCTGTTAAGAAAAACAATGGTACAACATTTTAATAGTTAGCACCAGGACAAGATATAACTAATAACAAAGTTAATGTGTTCTACACAAAACAATTTAATAATTAAGATAAAGAATAAGTAATTTTAGTTAAGTACCTCATTTGGGTGCTTCACCGCCTTGCAATTTTGTCGAAAATCCAAAGCAAATTGAATCAAACATTGTCTCACATTTCATATACAAAACCTGTAGATTAAATTATAACATCATAGCTCAAACATAGGGAAGAGTTAAAAATTAAACAATACTGAATGTTTAACAAATTCAATATTGAACAATTACACTTACAGAATCCACCACCACAATGCGTATATTTTACATGCACTAGCAGTCATTAAATACAAAATAGAATGAAATAAAATAAATACCTAAAACATTAGTATTTGCTTATATACCTGTTATTTTTCTAGCTAAAACCTTTTTCATTTACTCCGTGATAAGCAAAAATGTCCTCACATTCTAATGATATTCCTGCAGTCAAATATATAATAACTGTAAAATAATGGAAGACAAAATAATAGAACTACGAATAGGAACAAAACCAAAAAATAAAAACATAACATGAGACATGAGTAGTAGCAAATTCAACCACACTAACAATGTCTTTTAGCTTATCAATATTTTTTACCAATGCAAACAACAAGCTAAAACCAACATAAGCAAACCTCCCGAATAAACTCTATCTGATAGAGTAGAGGGGAGATAATAACCAAAAAGTCTCAGTTGTAGCATCATCTTTGGTATTCAAAAACTGGACAACTTCTAGCTGAGGGCCTCTTAAGAGGATTTTTTATTGAGTCTTTCGTTACATCGAGTCTTTCATTCTCTAATAAAATAGTTAATCCATCATTTAGTTCTATCACTATCCATAGTACATAAATTGCTAATCAATTAAACAAGATAGAGATCATTAAAAGAAGCAAACAATGAGTAAAGGGAAAATAAATAGATGATTTTTTCAATAAGACCCATCTGGAAAAATTGTATTTGTCAACAGAATTATCCCGTATACTGTGTAAAGAGTAGTTCCAATGGAATACCTTTCATAGATTGAGAATTTTATGCTCCGCTGGAGAGGAATTTGTCTCTAATTCTACAATAGCAAAGAGAGAACTTAAATTAACTACTATAATAAATTGACACATGTCCCTTTCGAAAAAAGAAATAGATAAACATACACGGTAGCAACTAAACAAAGATGAATCAAGAAACTCTGTTATATACATTGGTGGAGGTATAACCTTCTCAAAGTTGCATAAACGAAGGGTTTTCGATTGCTTACATAATTAAGATCTTAAATTGAATAACTAAATGTATTTATCACTTGAAATCAACCATGGACCTATCTATCTTATTAAAAAATTATAAGTGCATGGCAGTGACTTAAATTGAAGCATGACAAAACACTTATATTGAAAGTCCATTGAAAACAGGGGAAAAAAAAATCAAAAACATCTTCAAATCTAAACAAAATAAAGAAGAAATCAACATGTATGTGTTGAAACAAATTAATACAATGCATTTAAAAACTAAATCACTAAATTGTCACAATAGAACTAGGCTGATACAACACGAAAAGAATTAAACTGTTATCATAATGAAATGACTAGAAAACAAAGGTAGACAATCGCCGAAAGCAGTCAAATTCACTAACACAAGGAACGAGTGAACCTGGATGGTTGCTGTAAGGTACGATTGATAAGGATGGCTGGATAAGAGCAGCAAGTTGCTGAAGAAGCAGGACGTAGTAGGCTGGTCAGATCATCCACGTACAGAGAGCTTCAGGCGTCGGCAGTCGCTATAAGAATTCAGCCGCTCACAAACAGGAGGAAGCACACCCTCCGAACTGTAATCAGAGCACCGAGTAGGGCCTCAATTGACAAAAATAGATAGCAATCAGTTAGATGCCAAATTGATTCAGATCCCACCAACTGTCGCAACAGGATTCGCCGTCGATGACCACCGGAGTTGAAATCTCAGGCCGAAGAAAACACTCGTGACTGATGGTGATTCAATCGAATGAGACAGACAGCAAAACACGAAGGACGAACGTGAGGGGAGGGGAGAGTACACCATTCAGAAACTATCAACCGACGCAACCCTAGTTTCCTACCAACCCCAGCGGCACCGCCGCCGGAAGTCTCAAGCCGCCTCCCGCAGTCGTTTACCATGTGCGGAGAGAAATGATGCAGGGTGAAATGACGGAGGGTGGGGAAGGGTTAGAGATTGGGAGGAAGTTACATCATTATTCATTTCACCTTAATTTATGTTTTATTTTTTATTTATTCTTTTCATTTTTAAATTTAATAATTCTTTTCCTCACAGTTGATACTATTAGATAAAATGATGGAGGGAATTATTTACACCAAAAAATTTGAATACTTTTATAACTTTTCATTTTGGAGGATATCTTTCCTCACACAATATATTTAATGTCAAGTAAAGTACTTTAAAAATTTAGATATTATTTTTAAATTTAAATAATAATATATTAAATATCAATACTAGTTTTTCCTCACACTTGTTATAATACATATACTATTACAACATTTTTTTATGAATGTGAGGAAAAGGGTGTCAGCAAAAGCAAGATTTCTAGTAGTGTTAGTTGTAAGTAATACTATTATATACCTGCATACTTTATTAATTCGATCTCATAATTTCTTCTGTCGTTGATTGGTTGCAGCACTGCTATGGGCCGACGTATTGGTGGCGTACGCCCTCTTCGTCATGCAAGACTATCTCACCGACGTTTGGAAACTGAGCCCAACTCACGCCGCCGCCATTCTTAATTTCTGGAATGGCATTCACAGAATCTTACCCCTTTTCTTCCTCTACCTGGTCGACTCCTTTCTCGGGAATCTCAACCTTCTCGTCTTCACCAGCATAGCCTACGCCACTGTGAGTTTTGAGTGTGTGTATATATATATATAATCAAATCTCTGACTCCTTTTTCAAGACAACAGGGGATCACCCTTGTGGCTATGTCTACTCCACCAATCCTTGCCAATTCAACAAAACACGTGCAGACAATACGAGCCGCAATGCATCGGCCCCACCCAAAAGCGTCTCCTCTATGCCGGTCTGGTGTTGATCACCATCGGAATAGCCGGAAGCTACGTCTCCCTGAAGCCTTTCCTTGTGGAGCAGAGGGAGGAGGAAGCCGCCGGATACACAACTCGTTCAAACAATGCTGATCCACCTCCGCATAGTGACGGGTATCAACTATTAGGCCTAATCGGAGAGGTGGTGGTAGCTATAGTCGGAGTTGTCGGGCTTCCTTACATAAAGCCGTGGTCTCTCCGATTCTGGATCCCGGCCGGCTGCACCGCCTTCGGCACCCTCCTTTTCCTCACCGGCATAAGGATTTCAAATTCTCCAAGACTAGCTATCGGGCTTCCTTACATTCGAGCATCTGTTTTCTCTATTCAAGTACTCCTACTAGCAAGACAGTCGACCAGGGGTTGGCTCGACATAAGATTAAAGCAAGGCTTCAAAACTAGGAAAGATGATGCAACTCCTTTCTTGATGAGATGGAGGAAATACGACTGTGCGCCATCGATAGGGATCGGAATCGGCATGATCTGCGGAATCCTATGCTACATAAGTGCAGCCGGGGTGGAGAAGATGAGGCTCGCGGTGGTTAGAAAGCACGACCTCATCGACAAGCCCGATGAGAATGTCCCGTTCAATATCTACTGGCTGCTGTTTCAGTTCTGTTGTGAAAAACCCAAGTAAATAAGAGAAGAAGATTATGAACAATAAACAGAACAAGAAGAAAGAAGACACCGAGAATTATAGTGGTTCGAGCTTTCGCTCTACGTCCACTCTGGAGCAAGTTTTAGAGTTTCTATTGATTTGGGGTGAATGTACAGAGTATAATCTTCTCAGAGAATGTTTTTCCTCTCGCTAGATATCCTCTCTGTTATACACTATTTGATGCAGAGAATAAAACAAAGTATATGTGCTAAAAAAAACTTCCCAAGGAAGATACAGAAAGAAAAGGTAACATTGGGAACTCCAACACCTTTCTCTCTTTCCAATGTCAGCATCATCAGCTTCCAGCACCAGCAGACAGCTTCCAGCAGCAGTCAGCTCCAGCACCAGTAGACAGCTCCAGCACCAGCAGACAGCTTCCAGCAGTAGATTATTGAGACTACATCTCAACAATTCTCCACCTTAGTCTCAATATTGCTCCAACCTGCTCCCCAACACTCCAGATCAATTTTGAAGTTTGATCAGCTCCAAGCAATATTCAAACTTACTGCTAGGAACTACTTTGGTGATCATATCAGCTGGGTTATCATTTGTACTGACTTTCTGTACCACAATCTTTCCCTCAGCTACCACCTCTCGAATAAAATGATACTTAATATCAATATGTTTTGTTCTCTCATGATACACATCATTCTTTGCCAGTTGTAATGCTCCTTGATTATCACAGAAAACTGTGATCTTAGTCTGAGTCATTCCAATCTCAGTTATAAACCCCATCAGCCACAATCCTTCCTTAACAACTTCAGTTAAAGCTATATATTCAGCTTCAGTTGTCGAAAGAGCTACAACTTTCTGTAAGTTTGCTTTCCAACTGATTGTTGTGCCAAATGAATTGAAAACATATCCAGTGAGTGACTTTCAAGAGTCTATACACCCAGCAAAATCAGAATCCACAAATCCTTCAATAGCATCATTTGGCTCCACCTTAGAGCCTTCAAACACCAGTCCTTTACCAAATGAGCCCTTCACATATCTAAGTATCCATTTCAAAGCATTCTAATGCTCTACCCGAGGAGTTGACATAAATTTGGTCACCATACTTATAGAATATTCCAGATCAGGTCTAGTGCAGACCATAGCATACATCAGAGATCCCACTACGTTTGAATAGGGAATAGATTTCACAAGTTCTTGATCCTCGTCACTACAATTCCCCTCTACCCTCAATCTGAATTGTGCACACAAAGGGGTGCAAACTGACTTGGCATTTTTCATGCCAAACTTTTCAAGAACTTTATTCAGATATCCTTCTTGAGTTAGCATCAACCTTCTGCGAACTCTATCTCTAACTATCTCCATCCCCAAAATATTTCTTGCACAACCAAGATCTTTCATCTCAAATTCTTGGCTTAAAGATTTCTTCAATGCAGCAATTTCCAATTTATCTCTGCTTGCAATAAGCATGTTATCCACATATATCAATAGATAAACCTTTTCTCCTCCAGCACACTCCTTAACATAAACACACAGATCGTACTTACATCTGTGGAATTTCTGATCGGTCAGGAACTGATCAAATCTCTTGTTCCACTGTCTTGGTGATTGTTTCAGCCCATAGAGTCACTTCTGCAGGAGGCAAACTTTATTTTCTTCTCCTGTCTTTACAAAACCTTCAGGTTGGGACATCAAGATCCTTTTCTCCAGCTCCCCATATAAGAAAGCTGTTTTGACATCTAGTTGCTCCAACTCCAAATCAAAGTATGCAACCAATGACAAAATTAATCTGATGGATCTATGTCTTACCACAGGGGTATAGACCTCATTATAGTCTATTCCTTCTCTCTGAGAGAATCCCCTTGCTACCAACCGAGCTTTGAATCGGACTCCAGCTACTTCTTCATTTTTCTCTAAGATCCACTTGCAGCTCACAACTTACTGATTACTTGGTTTAGTAATCAATCTCCAAGTATTATTCTTCATCAGAGAATCCAGTTCCTCCTTCATGGCAACCTGCCATTTCACTCTATCCTTGCTTCTCATAGCTTCGGCATAGCATTTTGGCTCTTCAGACTCAATCTCTTTAGCCACAACAAATGCATATGCTACAAGATCATAATAGCCGAATCTTTCAGGAGCTCTAATTCGTCTCCTCTCTCTATCTCTAGTCAACTGATAATTTGATGGCCCAGCTTGCTCACAAGCTTCAGGTTCATCTTCAATTCGAGATGAGTTTCCCGCTGTTTCAGACAGCTCCACCTCAGTTGTAGTATCATTACCAACAACCAGCTCAGTTCCAACATCTTCATGTCCAGCTTCCTGATGTTGCAATTCTCCAACAAGATGTTCCTTAAACACAACATCTCTGCTGATAATACATTTTTTCATACCCGGTTCCAGACACCACAATTTGTATCCTTTGACTCATTCAGGATATCCCAAAAATAAACATTTAACAGCTCTCTTTCCCAACTTGTCTTCTATAATATGTGCATATACAATGCACCCAAAGACTCTCAAGTTGCTGAAATTTGGTGGATGTCCAGACCAAACCTCCTCAAGCGTCTTAAAATTCAACGCAGTTGAAGGACACCGATTGATAAGATATGCAGCTGTAGTAACATCTTCAGCCCAGAAGACCTTTGGTAACTTAGCACTTATGAGCATACACCTTGTCCTCTCCAACAAGGTTCGATTATATCTTTCAGCTAGCCCATTTTGTTGTGGTGTTCCAGCAACAGTTTTATGTCTTGCGATCCCATTATTTCTACAGAATTGATCAAACTCTCCGGAACAGAACTCCAAGCCGTTATCAGTTCTCAGCTTCTTCACCTTTCTGCCAGTTTGATTTTCAACTAGGATTTTCCACATTTTGAATTTCTCCAGAGCTTCTGATTTTGTCTTCAAAATGTAAATCCAAACTTTCCTACTGAAATCATCAATAAGTGACATAAAATACTTTGCCCCACCTTGTGAGCTAACTCGTGAAGGTCCCCTTAAATCCGAGTGAATATAATCAAGTGGACCCTTGGTTCTGTTTACTCCAGTACCAAACTTCACTCTATGAGACTTACCAAACACACAAGTCTCATAGAAGTCCAACTCCTTCACTTGATCTCCAAGTAAAAATCCCTGCCTTGTGAGCTCTTGCAAACCGCTCTCACTTACATGACCCAAACTTTTATGCCACAAGGTTGCCTTGTCATCAGATACATTTGCTGCAACTCCAATGACTGTACTTCCAATGAGAGAATAAATTCCATTTCTCCTAGTTCCCTTCATCACCACCAATGAGCCTCTACAAATCCTCATAGCTCCAGCTTCAAGCCCGATTTGATAACCCAACTCATCTAGTGTTCCAAGAGAAATGAGATTTATCTTCAGCTCAGGTATGTGCCTTACATTGTGCAATACCCTTTCAGCTCCATCAAACATCTTCACTCTAACAGATCCCATTCCCACAACCTTACAAGCTTTGTTGTTTCCCAAGAGAACACTTGCATTGTCTACAAATTTATAATCAGAAATCCATGACATGTTAGGAGTCATATGGTAGGTACACCCCGAATCCAACACCCATTCATTTTCAGAATTCTCAGTTGATATCACGAGCACTTCCCCTGATTCATAGCCTTCATTAGCTAAAACCACATCAGCATGGTCAACCTCAACCTTTCCCTTCTGCTTTCTCTCTGGGCAGAATTTCTTTATGTGTCCCTCCTTGTGACAATGAAAACACTTCACTTTGGTTGCCTTGAACGAGATTAAGATTTTGACGTTCTTCTTTGAGACCGATAATCTCTCTTATCAGTTCTTCCTCTAATATTCAACCCCTCAGCATGACTTGAGCTCTTCTCTTCATTCTTACAATCAACTCTCTTGAATTTAATGAAGACGGAACTTCCTCAAGTGTTAGAGACTCTCTTCCATACAGCAGTGTTTCTTTAAAATATGAGAAACTCTTGGGCAATGAACTCAACAGTAATAAGGCTAGATCTTCATCTTCAATGGTAACATCAATATTCTCCAAATCCAAAACCAACTTGTTAAACACATCAAGTTGTTCATTTATAGATTTTCCCTCGTGCATCTTAAACGAGTAAAGAGCTTGTTTAAGATACAGACGATTTACCAGAGATTTAGTCATATACAAAGCCTCCAACTTTGTCCATATACCAGCCGCCGTTTTCTCTTTCGACACTTGCCTCAACACCTTGTCTCCTAGACTCAAAATCACAGCACTATGTGTTTGTTCCATCTTCTCTTTCTTTTGTTGCTCTGTTAGTGTATCTGGGAATCCAGCTTCTCCCTTCAAAGCATCAGCAAGTCCCTGATGTACGAGCAATGCCCTCATTTTAAGGCACCACAAACCAAAGTCATTTACTCCGGTAAATCGCTCTACTTCGAATTTCGCTGATACCATTCTTCTCTGATTTACTCCACGTTCACCGCAGCAGTTGTTGTGAATAAGCTAAGTAAATAAGAGAAGAAGATGATGAACAATAAACAGAACAAGAAGAAAGAAGACACCAAGAATTATAGTGGTTCGAGCTTTCGCTCTACGTCCACTCTGGAGCAAGTTTCAGAGTTTCTATTGATTTGGGGTGAATGTACAGAGTATAATCTTCTGAGAGAATGTTTTTCCACTCGCTAGATCTCCTCTCTGTTATACTCTATTTGATGCAGAGAATAAAACAAAGTATATGTGCTAAAAAAAACTTCCCAAGGAAGCTATAGAAAGAAAAGGTAACATTGGGAACTCCAACACCTTTCTTTCTTCCCAATGTCAGCATCATCAGCTTCCAGCACTAGCGGACAGCTTCCAGCAGTCATCTCCAGCACCAGCAGACAGCTTCCAGCAGCAGTCAACTCCAGCATCAGCAGACAACTTCCAGCATACAGCTTCCAGCAGCAGATTATTGAGACTACATCTCAACAAGTTCGTTCTTCTGAGCGTCCTTGAATCGTTCCTGGAAAAGAGCATGAACGCGTACTACAGAGAGCAGTCGTCGAAATCTATGGAGAGATACCTGGAGAAGTTCACTCGAGGGGTGTCGGGATTGGGATTCAAGAGCAGCACTCTTGCTGTGTATGTTGTGGGAAGGGTGAATGAGGGAGGAGGGAGAAGGAATTGGTTTCAAGAGACCCTCAACATGAGCCATCTGGATCACTACTACTGGGTGCTGGCGGCGCTGAGTAACCTGAATCTTGCAGCGTTCGTCGTGGTGGCAACAAGGTACATGTACAAGAAGCTAGCGAAAATAGGGAGGGATGCGGTTGATGTAGGTGGTGACTACACCGATGGATACGACGAAGCCAACACTTGTGTTTGGGTGTTGTTGAGACTTTGGATTTATGGCAAGATTGTGCCACTATGTTATTGGAATTATGATTATGAATTAATAAATTTTAATAATTAAGTTTTAGTTAAAAATTGAAAAATTAATTATTAAAAATATTATATACTCTAATTGGGTGGGATAAATCCTCTAATTCAACTTATAACATTAATTTATACTATAATAAATTAATATTATAAAAAATATTATATAAAAGTTAATAATTTTAATAGTGGAATAGAAAGTAAGACATAAAAAGTAAAATAGAAAATCTCATGTGGCTGACTTACCAAAGAAAAAAGAAATTGATCTATGATTTTTTATTATTAAAATTAACGACTTGACTCACAAACATCATTATTTCAAATTGAATGAATTAATTTAAATTTGAGTCACCCAAATATCGAAGTTTTAAGCTATGATCTATAAAATATAAATAAAAATATGTTAGAGATTTAGATCAAAATATCCTTATTTTGCGATTTTGAACTCAAGAACAACCAACTCACACACGCTCAAGCACTGCCGATTTACGTGGTTTGGTTTTTCAACCTACATCCACGGAAGAGTGACAATGGAGTTTTATTGAAGATTGGGTAGTACAGGATTACAAATCACACATCAAGCTCGCTCGATCTCACACACACAGCTCTCAGAATTTCTGCAGAAAAAATTGAGGAAGAAGACCTCTTTCTCTCTCCCCGATCACAGTTATAACGAACGAGATTCTAACTGAATCTCACGGCTTCTCTTATGCTGCCACGTGTCAAACTCGGCTATTCTCACTTCAACACAAATCACGTTTCTTTTAGTGGAATGCAATTCTTCCAGACTCAATCAAAAAACACATCATCGAGACCTTCATACAAAACTGAGCATGAAGTTGAAAAGCATGACTTCCATGCAGATCTTGTTGTCATGCAATTTACAAATCTCCCTCCAGACTACAACATCTTCACCCCCTTCATTCCTCTTCAAAACAGTTCCATCACAGAACCAAATAGCTAACTAACAAGTCAGCACACCCCCATCAATTTTGAACACAAAACAAATTTGCCCGAAGGTACCACCTTTGTTAAAGAATCAGCAGAATTATCTTGGGTATGAACCTTTACTAGCTTGACTGCATCCTTTTCTACTGTATCTTGGACAAAATGTAGTTTAACATCGATATGCTTTGATTTATCATGGAAGACTTGGTGTTTTGATAGGTGTAGAGCACCCTGACTATCACACATAATATGAATCACTTTGTGCTCAAACCCCAACTCCTGCAGTATAACTTTTGTTAGGAATATTGTTAGAAATATTATAACCCCTTGATCTTAATTGTATGTATTTTAGTTTTGGTGCATCAAAGCTTAGCCGATCTAGTGTCTAGCAACTTAGAATTGTGTCAAATTGTAAAAGTCCTGTATAGGATACTCTTATTCGAGTTCTAATAGAACTAGAAGAAAAGATCGAAGATTGCTGAAGGAATCAGCAAAACTCAAGAAGAATGCTAGAAGACTCTAGCATGCGGAAAGAAAATGCTAAAGGAGTCAACAAGAATGAAGATTGCTAAAGAGGCAAGCAAACATCAAAAAGGCTAGCAAACATATAGAGAATGCTGGAAGCGCTGAACGAAATGCTGAAGCAAGCTGTTACTGAATCTCAGCAGGATTGCTGAGATATCAGCAGACTACCAACTGCCAGCAAACGCATAACAACAATCAACATTCAATACAAAGTCGTGAAACAGAAGGATCCAAAATCACATGGAAACTTGACGAATCAGAAAGAAGGGTAATCAACAAACAAATGGAAGGTTTCCAGATTCAAACTCAAAGATCCGTTCTAACAAAGATGGCTAAGATCAGGAGAACTCCAATCAGAGACGAAGGAGATCTGAAGAGTCTCTGTACATTCACAGAAAAAGAAAGACGGAGATTGGCGAGCAGACACCCTGTGTCTAACGGATAAGATACAAACGGACATTTGAATCTTCAACTATAAATAGGAGATCAAGCGAAGAACTTAAAAGCTTTAGGAGAACAAACCTAAAAGGTTTGACGATTAAAAAGTTTCAAGAAACATTCCAGAATTTCCAACTTGAGATGTTCGGCGATTCAAATATTCTTAAGCTCATGTGTGATATTATCTACACTGCTGAATTCATATCCGAGCATTCATCTGATCGAGGCTTTGCAATAGCTTTCGAATCCAAAGCTCGAGACCTTTGAAGTTCTCTTCTAAGGTTAATCTTGGGATTCTTTCTATCCTAGAAAGAATCTAGCAGTCACCTTGTTCTACAAGAGTGATTATCATGGGCTACTGCCACAAAGGAAAGGTTCTGGGAAGAACTATAAAACTCTGAAGTTCGACGTCCGAGAAGAAGAGAGGTTTGTCCTCACTCTAAGGAGTGTCAAGGTGAAGATTGAAGATGAGGTGCTTGAAGGTGCGCGCTGACCAGACGGAGGAGCTGCTCAATGTTAGAGATCAAGTCTGACCTCGTAATCAATCTTAGTGGATTACCAGTCGCAAAGACTGAAGAGTGGACGTAGAACATTTGGTTCGAACCACTATAAATCCCGTGTTCATTTACTGCTTTTACTTTGATACTTACTGCGTATTTTGAAACTCAACAGATCAAGTGTTGTAGTATAATTTGAAGTGAATTCAACTAATATTCGAGCTTAAACATATTTCATAAACACTTGCTAAGTCGTGACCTTAGCAAGATAAGTGCAAGACACTATTAACATTCCGCTTCAACTATAAACACTCTGATTGGGGACCAACAAGTGGTATCGGAGCTGTTGGTGTTTACAGACTAGCTGCTTCTGAGTCGCTTAGGACCAGATCCATTTCTTTCTTGCATATTTCTTGTGTCTTTGTGTTAAGCTCAGGTTGAAGAAAAAGGCGAACAACGCAAAGTTGAGGAACTTCTCGGCAGAATCATACAACACCTGGAAAAAGAGGTCGCTAATCACCTTAAAGAACATTCATCCTGAGATGGCACGGGTGATCGAAGAAGGATCCATCAAGATCCAGAAGGTGAATGTCAGACTTGGCAATAATATAAATGGACCAGAAATGGTGGATAAACCCTGCGAGGAGTGGACTACAGAAGATCGAGTCCGTGCCTAACTAGACTATGTGGCTATGGAATTGATTCTAAATTCTCTATCTAAACCTCAGGTGACAAAAGCCCTGGAGTACAACAATGCTAAAGAAATCTGGGATTTTCTTGGCACCTTGAGTCAAGAGACAGACCAGATGAAGCGCAACAAGGTCCAGCAGTGCGTGGATAAATAT
This sequence comes from Plectranthus barbatus, assembly GCA_026898455.1. Classification (NCBI taxonomy): domain Eukaryota; kingdom Viridiplantae; phylum Streptophyta; class Magnoliopsida; order Lamiales; family Lamiaceae; genus Plectranthus; species Plectranthus barbatus. The sequence goes on from JAPKLW010003372.1 coordinate 12,910, forward strand.
GAATCATTCCAGATGCGTCTAGGAGAAACAATAAAGGAAATGGAAGTTATGTTTAACTCCATTATAGCAGAATTAAAGGAGTTAGGAAGAAAGTACAAATTTCCCGACATGAACTCGAAGATATTGTCAAAAATACTAAAGGAAGACTGGTTTGTCAAGGTGACGAGCCTCAAGGAGAAAGATCTCTCAAGCATGAGTACGAAGGAGCTATTCACACAGCTTCAAGCCCATGAATGGGACATCATGCAGATGAACAAGAACGAAGCCATGAGAGCTGCAACATCTATTGAAAATCACATCGAGGATGCAGCATACTTCGTGAAAAGAGACGCACAGAAGTGGAAAACTAAGAAACCATTCCACTCAAATCGTCCAGCTCAACCCAGCCCAGCAAAGGAGATCACATTAACAAGTGGATCTCAACCTAAAGAAATGGAGTGTTCCATCAGCGAGCTGGAAGAGCAGATGAAGAGACAGCAGAAACTTCTGCTGAAGGCTAAAGGCAAAAAGGAGGAACCACAGCAGAGTCAACCAGCAGAGGATTGAACAGCAAAAAAGATGCCAAGAACATGTTATGAATGCAACTCCTCCAACAATTTAAAGTTTGAGTGTCCTCGAATAGATCCAGACGAAAGGGAGCAATTGAGAAAGCTTTTAGAGAAGCGTGCATCAAAGGCCGTTGCCAAAGCTCTGCTGACCAGGACAGAGATACCGGACATCCTAGATCACGACGACAAAAGCTATTCTTCAGAAGATGAAGAGGATGTCGTCATGGTATTTATGGCTAATGAAGATGCTGATGCTGATGTTGATGAAGAGCTGGTAGCAAAATCAGCCCTAGCTGTCACGAGAAATCAGGTAACAAATTCTGCTATGTCTGCTGCTTCTACTTTAGAAAATTTGCATGATATTGCTGATTCGTGTTTTTCAGATTCAAGAGATATAACTGGAGAACTTCTTTTAAAAGAATTTTCAAAGTTTCATGCATTAATAGATGTCTTAGTAAAAGAAAATTCCTCGCTGAAATCTCAGCTTTCCATTTTGACCAATAAGATTGAAAAATCTAGGTCAGCAGACGAGGAACTTTTAAGACTCAAAGATGAATTCTCCTCACTTAGTGAAAATTTAATAGTTTAAAACAGGAGAATGAAGTTTTAAAACACAAAAACTCTGTGCGAAAACCTTGTCAATGTAGATTTTCAAAAAGCACAAGAGATTTAGATGAGATTTTAAGTGTTCAAAGGAGCACAAATGATTTTGCTGGAATCAGTTTTGAAAAGGGTGAATCCAGTAATGTTGAATCTAACCGATCAAAGAAAATAATCTTTGTCCCAACAACTGGGAAAGTTCAGCAGACTGCTTGGAAAGACAAAGGGGACAACACTAGATCAGCAACAGCTGTTCAGCAAGAATGCTGGCAAGCTAAGAATCCCCTGTTGACCACTCAGCAGAGACTGAAAGGAGTATCTGCTGAGAGGAAGTCAGCAAAGTCAACGTATGTAACCGAGCAGACTGTTCCATCTGCTAGGAAGGTTCATACACAACCTAGCAAGGCTAAGCAATCTGCTAAGATTGCAAGGAAGCCAGCATACACACCAAGTAGGAAGAACACCTACTTGAGGCCAGAGTCTAAACAAATCCACTTTCAAAAGACTATGAAGGCTCAGCACACCACTACACATTTCAATGCTAATTCAACGCAATACTCCAATAGGAAGAGAAAGGTAGTAATACGTGATTACAAGAAAACTGTCAAGATTACAAAAGTTTGGATTCCTAAGGGACTAATCCAGAGAACTAATCCTGCAGGACCCGCAGTTGACCGGGTACCTAAAAATTAACTTCTTCTTTTGCAGGAATAGGGTCCAGCGAGAAGAACCTCGAAGAAATTAAAGGAATGGATCCTAGACAGTGGATGCTCAGGTCACATGACAGGAGACAAAGACATCTTCACAGATTTTCAAAAAATAAGAGGACCTTCGGTTTCCTTCGGTGACAACTCAAAGGCTAGAGTAATCGGAAGAGGGTGTATTGAGTAAAATGGAATGCACATTGTGAACGTGGGCCTCGTCGACAGTCTCAAGCACAATCTACTGAGCATTAGTCAGCTAAGTGAAAATGGTTACATGGTTTCTTTTGTTGATACAGGTTGCGAGATAGCTGACAAAACCACTGGAGAAATAAAGCTTAGAGGAATCAGAAAAGGAGGACTCTACGTCGTAGATTGAGAAAGTGGTCAGCAAGCTTCATGCTTCATCACGTTCAACAAGAAAGAGACCAACTGGCTATGGCACAAAAGGCTAACACACTTAAACTTCAAGACCATTAACTATATAGCCAGAAATAACATTGTCACAGGACTGCCTAAAGAGACCATCAAGAAGGAAGGAGTGTGCAGAGCTTGTCAACAAGGAAAACAAGCCAAGTCGTCCTTCAGAACTAGTCAAGAATAGGCCACATCAAATAGAATCCTGGAGCTATTGCACATGGATTTATTCGGCCCCGTGACTCCACCCACTGTAGGTAACAAAAATTATACTCTGGTTGTTATTGATGACTATTCCAGGTACACGTGGGTGAAACTGCACAAGAACAAGGATGAAGTCAAGATAATCCTACCGGAGCTAATACTTCGAGTACAAAATGACAAAGAGGTCACGGTGAAGAGGATAAGATCGGACAATGGTACTGAATTCTGTAACGGAGCTCTAATGGACTTCTGCGCCGATGCTGGGATAGGACATGAAAGGTCCACTGCAAGAACACCTCAGCAGAATAGCTTAGCAGAACGGAGAAATAGAACTCTAAAGGAGGCCGTACGAACAATGCTTGCCGATACAGATCTTGGTCAGAGATATTCGGGAGAAGCTGTAATGACTGCTTGCTATACGTAGAATAGAAGTGGCTTGAATTTAAGCTTCAACAAGACTCCCTACGAGATATATCATGGTCGTAAGCCTTCCTTAGCTCATCTTCGTGCTTTCGGTTCACCATGTTATATCCATAACAATGGGAGTCAAAGTTAAGTACTTTCTCTCCCAAGGCTGATGAAAGAGTGTTCCTAGGCTATGGACATCCTTCTCACAAGGGTTATAGAGTGCTTAATAAGACCACCAAACTTGTGGAAATAACATGCAATGTTATTTTTGATGAAGCTACTTTAGTGTGCAGGACTATAAGAGATCTAAGAGATGTGATTCATGAAACCAATAATGTCAATCAACAATCAGGCTCGAATACTTCCGAAGCTGAACCGATTGCTCCAACTAGGTTTATGAGTGAATAGACATCTGCGCTGGAGACCTCGGTTGGTCAGCAAACAGCCGAGAAGGCTGGTGATGCAACTGGTTATGCTGAGGCCTTAGTAAATCCTCTCAAGGAGATCACAAGTCAAGGGGGAACTCAAGAAGGAGAAACCACTCAGCAAAATAAAGACGCTGCTGAGAATCCCCAGAACAACGAGAGGACTGCTGAAGATAGACCTGCTGAAAATAACCAGGAGCGGACTACTAATGGAAGACGTATCATCACTCCAGCAAATACAAATCCAGCAGACAAATCATCAGCAGACAACTTTCCAGCAGATGGCAACCCAGCACGTATAGCTGAAAATCTGAACAACCTACAACTTGTTGATATTCCTGTTTCAGGAAGCCAAATTGGAGCATCCAGCAGTCAAGCAATCCCAGTTATCAAACTACAGAGAACAAAGTGGCTGCTGAGAGATCATCCATCAGAAGCAATATTAGGAGATCTTGCCGATCCTATTCGAACCAGACACAGTGCTATGCTAGCCTGCTACATATCTCAAGAGGAGCCAACCAAAGTTGCTGATGCACTTAAATCCGCTGATTGGATCAACACAATGCAGGAAGAATTGTCAGAATTCACACGGAATCATGTATGGGATCTCGTGGATCGACTAATGCATCAATTGGTGATAGGCACCAAATGGGTATTTAAGAACAAGCGTGATGAGAATGGACTTGTCGTGCGCAACAAAGCAAGGCTTGTAGCTAAAAGATACGCGCAGTGTGAAGGAATCGATTTCGACAAGACATTTGCTCCAGTAGCTCGACTGGAAGCAATCAGGTTATTCCTTGCATATGCTGCTCACCATGATTTCACTATATTTCAGATGAACGTCAAAAGTGCGTTTCTAAATAGTGAAATGAAGGAGGAAGTTTACATGGAGCAACCTCCAGGCTTTGAACGAGGAAACAAGGTGTACACGTTGAGGAAAGCTCTATATGGTCTGAAGCAAGCCCCCAGAGCTTGGTACGAGACACTATCACAGTTTCTACTGAATAATGGATTCAGGAAAGAAAACATCTATCGGACACTCTTCTTGTTTAAGGATGCTGAAGACATATTACTCGTCCAAATATAAGTTGATGATATTATCTTTGGATCTAAGAATCTAACCCTATGTGAAAAATTTGCTCAGCTTATGCAGACTAATTTTCAGATAAGCATGATGGGAAAGATGTCGTACTTCTTAGGTCTACAAGTTCAGCAATCCAGCGATGGGATCTTCATACATCAGAAGAAATACACCAAGGATCTCATCAACAAATACTGTCCAGAGAAGACAAAGACTCTACGAATTCCCATGAGCACAGCATGCCAAATCTCAATAGATGAAGAAGGCGAATCTGTGGACCCAACAACATACAGAGGTATTATTGGATCATTACTATATCTAATGGCCAACATGCCAAATATTTTGTATGTTGTAGGCGTATGTGCTAGATATCAAGCAAATTTGAAGAAATAGCACATGGAGTACGCTCAAAGAATTGTCAAATATCTGAAAGGGACAGAGTCTTTAGGACTTTGGTATCCGAGAGCAGACGACCTCACACTCGTTGGATATTCAGACTCCGACTTCGGAGGATGCCGAATTGATCGGAAGAGTACGAGTGGGACGTGACAATTTCTTGGACATAAGCTGATCAGCTGGTTCAGCAAAAAGCAACACTCGGTAGCAACGTCCACAACAAAAGCTGAATATGTGCCTGCTGCGAGCTGCTGTACACAGGTGCTGTGGATCAAGCAACAACTTCAAGATTATGAAGTTAGCACCGGATGCGTCCCGATCTACCGTGACAATAACAGTGCAATGTGCATCACGAAGAATCCAGTACATCATTGAAGGACAAAGCATATTGATATCAGACAGCATTTCATCCGAGACCATGTTAAAAAGAAGGATATTTCAGTGGATTACATTTGGACAGAAGACCAGCTTGCGGATATCTTCACTAAACCTCTAGCAGAGAATAGATTCAAAGAGCTTTGCCTTAAGCCCGGTTTATTAGATATAGATGAGGTTGTGGCAGAATGAGTCCCAGCTCTCATTCTGTTCTTGGATTTCTTGGATTTTCGGAGATGATGCGGGTTAGAGTGTGTCCAAGCTCACACTCTCCAGCCAGCTGCGGAGGAATTTATGGTCGAATTGCTGAGTCCAAGCTCTCAGCAGACTCGACATCAGATGCTGAAATTGTACTCTTCACCAGACATCTTGGTGATTGCTGAGTCCCAGCTCTCAGCAATTATTGGGAATGCTGGATTAATCCACAACAGACACTATCCAGCAGCAAGGAGGCAATCTCGAAGAGAGCGAGATTTTCTTAACCGACAAAACAGATTAAATCATATTAATGAAGAGAATTAAAGTTGGGATGGTCAATATTCATTATCATTTCCGAAGATTTTTCTCAAGGCTCGAGATGATTCAGATCCGGATATGGTATCAGGAAAGGCCACGTGGAAAATATTGCCGAAACCATCAGTTCCCGAGGCAGACTATTGGACTAATCGAACAAATCTTCAGAACGGGTTCATCTATTTGAAGGGAGGTCAATTGTTTAGGGAAGCATACTCAATCCTCTAAAATCATATTCGCCTCATGCCTCTCAACCCCTTCGATTAAATCCTGTTGCTCAAGAAAAAACAAGATGTCAACCTTTACCATCTCACCAAAATACCGTCAAGATGGGTTCGAGCAACGTGATTTGGAAGTCTCCAAATTGAGAGGAAGAGTTGTAATCTTCACAGAAATCATATCTAAGAAGATTCTCTCAATTCTCGGTTCACATTTGATAATGGGTTTTCTGATATCAGAACCGAAAGGAGATAGAAGGTCCATTTCGTCAGGCCATGACAACTTCATCATTGCAGATATATAAGCTTGTCAAGTGGGTCTGAGGATGGATATTGCTTAGTCACATGGTTTGGGAATTCCTTTGGGTAAGGATTCCCAGACAACTTCTTCCCCACCTCTTCTTCAAGGATTGCAAAAGTCGGAAAATAAAGACGAATAAGAGATGTAGGAAAGGCTTGCGGATGGAGTAGATGCAACTCGTGTGCATCTTCTTGGCATCCGGAGCTAAAGAAGCACGCGTCTAGTCGTGCGAGCATGCAGGTGGTGCAGATGTTACCCATCCTAGATAAAGTAGGGACATTTGTATGGCACCTGGTGCTGATGGAAAGTGCGGACAATAGCACCGGTCTGAGCAGATGGTGAGATCTGTTAGACTCGAACTTCCTTTCCAACTATATGCTGGATTGTCCGTTGGCTGACAGATGAAGAGATGTCTACGTAGCTCGAGGAGCAAGAAGATGAAGTGATAAGAGACATCTCTCAGCTAAGAAGGCGTTGCTGCGCAAGTGGGGAGACTTACAGCAACGAGCTCGGGGAGGAGACCAAGAAGGAGCAGATCTAGCAAAGGCATTACTTGGAGCAGTTTGAAGAAGAATTGGATCATTGTAACTTGTAGTTTAATACTTTGCAATAAATCAATGATTTCAATAGAACAATATGCTCGTTTTGATGACAATACTCTGTTGTCTCAAAATAATAACTACCAAAACAAAATGCTAGATCATTACAGTCCTTGTGTAAATATATTCCTATCTAAAACTCATATGATTTTCCACAGTTAAAATCGAAGATAAAAAGGAAAATCAGCAGATAGGAATATCAAGAAAAGTCTCCCCCGAAGCCTATGTCGGAAGCAGAATGCTTGATGATTGATATGCTAAGTTCTAATCAAGCAAAGTCTCTGTTGACTACAATGTCCAAGCTCTTAGTAGAATTCCGGTGAATACTGAGTCTGAGCTCTCAGTAAAGACTCTTTGAACTTTAAAGATTCAAAGATTAAAGAAGAGTCTAAATTGTCTGCTGAATCCAAGCTCAGCAGATACCCAGTGATTGCTGAGTCCGAGCTCTCAGCAATGTGACCTTGTTTGCTATATTCGGCCTAGCAGACAAAAACAGAGCAAAGGCTGCTGAGTCCAAGCTCTCACCAGATTCCCGTAGAAGGCAAAGTTTAAAAATCTTAGAAAATTCTAGATTAGCTGCTGAGCCCAAGCTCTCAGCGGATATTTATTGTCTACGGAATATTAAGATCTTAGCAGAATCTGAATTCACTACTGAGTCCAAGCTCTCAGCAGGTCCCTGTTACCTTTGGTATTCTGAGATCTTAGTGGAATCTAAGTTCACTACTGAGTCCAAGCCCCCAACAGATATATATCTGTTGCTGAGTCCAAACTCTCAGCAGATACTTGTTGATTGTTGAGTCCAAGCTCTCAGCAATATGCCTTATGTTTGCTGCATTCAGCCCAACAGATAGGAGAGAGACAATGATTTCAAATCTCTCGAAATGCGGGATTATCTGATTGACGGAAGCAGCTGTGGAGTCTACATTAATTAGAAGAATGACGGTTGCACAAGGCGAAGAACAAATAAGTAGATGCCATGTCAGCCACGCGCAACTTTCCATCATCGTGGGACGTAAGGCGAAACGTCACTAAACTGCCCAACCGTCGATCTGTCCAGATCAGAAAGGAGATCCAACCGCTCACTAAAAGCTGATTACTTCTTATCATACAAAGGAAGTTGGTTTGGGATTTCTAAAACCCTATTGCTCCCTATACTTCTGCTTTCAAATTTTTCTTCGACTCACTATCTTTTTTGAGTTCAGGAAAATTATCAAATGGCGGAATCATCCAACCATACAAATCCCCCTGCCAAAACGTCAGGAAGGCCATGCATTCCCGGCGAGCCAGAACAATTTCAGCCAACGTTCACAGGTGTGTTAAAAAAGGAGCAAATTGACAAATCAATCCCCTATAGTCGTATGGTGTTGATTGCTCACGGTAGAGCGCCTGGCAAACTCACCATTGAACAACAAAGAGCGGCACAAGTACAGAAGGACAAGTTACTCTACGAGCCTCTGTTCAGGAAACACTACTGTACAAGGCTTATCGAAAAATTGGATCGTGAAGGACTTCTGAAGTACTTGTTTGCGGAACCCCTCAAGTTCCGGCCTCACTTGGTCGCAAAGTTCTTTGCAAGAGCCATGATTGATTAAAGTGAGAAGTTCTTCACCACAAGCGTCTTAGGCACCAAGATAGTGGTAAGCCCAGAAGTGTTGGCAACAAGGTATGGCTTGAGATTAGATGGAGATGATGTTGCCACTTATAAAGTGACTGATGATGAAGAGATGATGAAGCAATGGCTCAGGTGGAAGATAGACACATTTACGGAACAATGGAAGGTGGCTGCTCCGTTGAGATCGTTGGAAGAGCCTAGCACAAATTATTATAAGGATGCTTGTAGGAGAAGTGGGCTCGCTTTCAAAATTGAGTGCTAAGAAATTTGCTGTAATGATGGCCATAGAAGACCAAATTCGAGGGAATTGGGCAACCTTCATCTACACCAAATGGCTGGCGCATGTCTATAAGAACAAGAACATAAAGATGGAGCATACGTTCACTCAGGACGTGGGTTTTGGACTCAAGATAAGTCACTTTCTTGAGGGCCTTATACCCAAAAGGAAGCGCTGCCGTGGAGAAGATTTAATACCCACTGACTACATACCGCCTACCAAGAAATAACAACCTGTGAAGGACTTCAGGGTGCCGATCTTTCCAACAGGGAAAAGCAATGTCGACCCCAACGAACCAATTTCTGACGAAGAAATGCCTTTCCAAGGCGACTCTATTCTACAGACAGCTATTCCACTAACTGCTGAGGAAATTGAAGCGGAGAGAAGGAAAGCAGAACATGATGCTCTGTTCAAAGAATATGAAAGCCTGCAAGAAATCACACAGCTGGAACCCCCAATGCCGCCTATAGTGAAGAAAAAGCGAACGCAGAAAAGTCCCCAGCAAAGGAAGAGGAAGTCGACAGATGCTGAGGGATAAGAACCAAAAAAGGGAAGGACTGATCGTTTCCAAGGGTCATCCATTCAAGTTTCAGTCCCGGTAGTAGACACCACTCGACCGATTCCTGATATTGCCAAGCCTGCAGAAGAAACTTCTGTTAAGCAAGCTTCTAAGGACACAAAGAGAAAGGAGTTCGATAAAGAGATGTTGAAGATAAATCTCCAACAAAGAGATGACAAGTATGAGCAGGTCAAAGCTGCTTATGATGAGCGTAGTGCCATGATGCAAACCACTGATCAATCTAAACGTATCACTCGTCAAGATATCGAGAAGGCAAGAATTGCTAAAGGCAAGAAGCAGGTGAGTGATGTAGAAGAAGTTTCCGTATACCCAGATGCCTTGTCTGATAGTGAGTTTGACAAGATGTATAAGAAAGGTGTTTTTGGTTCCCTTCAAGATGTTCCTACAAGTGGATCAGGCGGACTGGTGATCAAGCAAACTTCCGCGCAAGGGGAAGGAAGTGTTGCTGAACAGACTGAACAGCCCATCACTGCGCAAGGGGGAAGTGATGGTGCTGATGTTAATGTTGAAAGTGTTGACAGACAGACTGTTGTGCAAGGTGGAAGCAGCTCTGTAGTTGAAAATGTAATTGTGGATAAACAGACAGCTGCGCAAAGAGAAAGCAGTGTTGTTGTTGAAGCTGTTCAAGTACAACCGATCGTGCAAGGAGGAGGCCGAGTTGTTAATGTTTTTGTTGACAATGACTTGATGCAGGTTGAAAACCAACCTATTGCTGACAAAGAAGGAGACAAGGCAGCAGAGCAAGGGAATGCTGACCTTGAGATCATAACCAATGAGGTTGCAGCATATGCTGAGGTAGCCAAACAGACGACAGTGCAGCAAACTGAATCAACAGCTGAGAAGGAAGTTGCTGAGGAGGAAGCTGTGGAGAAAGAAGCTACTACCACGCTTGATGCTGAGACCCGAGCAAGATTACAGGCCAACCTCACTGCGAGGGTGAGAGCAAAGAACGAGCAGTATCTCCGTGCCTTGGGAGTGGACCCATCTACTGTCCCAGAATGGAACTTAGGTGCAGATACTCCCTTCGTGCTAGACAAGACCATTGAATCACTGTGGGAGAGGTGTATTCCAATTCCTACCTCTCCCGAAGTCTTAGGTATTTCATTTAGTGATATTCCAAGTGATGAGGATGTGGAGATGATTGGGAGTGTAGAAGCTGCCAAGGGGGTCTTAATGCTCGTTGGAGGTGAATCAATTTTCAGACCAGAGACGTTGAGGGTACCAATGGAAGGACAACCGGATAGGAGGTTTAAGGCAAAGTGTATTGCCAAATGGTGTCCTCCCGTACTGTGAAGGATGAGAAGAACGACGACCTCATTTCATGGGCAAAGGAAATCTATGTGTTTATTGAAGCCCAAGTTGCTCAAGAACTTGAGACCACTTATGCCGCAGAATTCTCAGAAGGGTCTTCCGATCGTGATTGGTTGAGAATAGAGTTCCAGAGGTGGAGATTCTACGACTTTGCCACCTATGAACTACACTATGAAGACCACGCAATCATGCTGGCTAGGATGGGTCTAAGTTACGGGAGAAGTGAGGAGGAATGGGCGGATGATTGGATGGATCAGACATCCAAACGACAGTACACGGAGAAGCAAGTAGTTGCACGGCTTTAAAAGATAAAGGCTCACCGAGCAATTACTGGAGATTGCTCATTGCATGCATCTGAGTATGCCGTTGCTGACTCACCCCCATTCACACACGCGTTCAAATCCCCCGCAACAAGAAGGCAGATGACTACATCTGTTGAGTTGCACGCAAGATTGACAGAAGAAAAGGTTGCACGAAAGAGAGCAGAGGATCACAGGAAGATGATGGAGTTCAGAGAAAGGATACTAATCACATTGGCCAATATCCCATCTCGGGTAGATAGGCCTCCCTCTCCAGTTGCTGCTGCAGAAGAACACGTTTAGGCGAGTGAACCTACTGCAGCAGAAGATGTTGATCCAACTGCTAATCCATCCCAGGCAATGACATCTGCTGCTAACATCCCTACAACCTCAAATCAAATGGTGATATCCCTGGAACAACCTGTCATGTCAATTGAGCCTCTGAGCTTTAGTACTTTTAACAGGGACCTCCAGATGTTCATTCATGCTGTGGTAGAGAAGAAGATTGAAGAGCAAGTTGTGCCAATTGTGAGAAAAGAAGTGTGAACCCAAGTGGTCGAGGCAAAAGCAGAACTTCACCAAACTCTGCAGGACGACTTTGAAACCTTCTCCACCGACCTTTTGGTTGTGATCAAAGAGGGGGAAGAGAAGAGATTGGCAGAAGAAGCAGAGCGGCGAAAGGAAGAACAAGAAAGAATAAGGTCGAAGCACGCAAAAAGCAGGAGGAAGACTTAAGAAGACAGCAAGAAGAAGAAGAGAATGAGGAACGAAGGAAGATAGAGAAAAGGGAGAGAATCTGGAGAGAAGAACCAGAAGCCGTTGTGGACAACTTTATGAAAGTAACAATCAAGACTCTCAGAAAGCTGAAGAAACCCACCGGCTCCTCAAGTGCTAAAGATGCTGATTCGGACTCCTCAACAACTAAGAAGTAATCCTTCTAACTCTTAAAGTCTTCCAGAAAAAAAACTTTTGATTTTTGATTTGGGTGTATGTTTCCTGTACTCTATCATCAAAATTTTATTGGAAACTAACCCAGTGTGTTGCTCAATATTGTGTGGATGTGCTCAATGCTTAGTTGATTGTTGAATTGGAAGCCATTTACTTGAACAAAATTTTATTAATCGAGCAATACCCTCTATATTTTGAGGGGTAATATTTCTGTATAATACTGAGTCTAAGGGAGTTGATATGCTGAGATAGAATTGCTAGGAATATTTTGTACTCTCAGAAATCAGCTTTCTCGGGATCAGTAAGTTAGAATTGGGGCTTTGATCGCACCAAAAAGGGGGAAATTGTTAGGAATATTGTTAGAAATATTATAATCCCTTGATCTTAATTGTATGTATTTTAGTTTTGGTGCATCAAAGCTTAGCCGATCTAGTGTCTAGCAACTTAGAATGTGTCAAATTGTAAAAGTCCTGTATATGATACTCTTATTCGAGTTGTAATAGAACTAGAAGAAAAGATCGAAGATTATTGAAGGAATCAGCAAAACTCAAGAAGAATGCTAGAAGACTCAAGCATGCAGAAAGAAAATGCTAAACGAGTTAGCAAGAATGAAGATTGCTAAAGAGGCTAGCAAACATTGAAAAGGCTAGCAAACATATAGAGAATGCTAGAAGCGCTGAACGAAATGCTGAAGCAAGCTGTTACAGAATCTCAGCAGGATTGCTGAGATATCAGTAGACTACCAACTGCCAGCAAACGCATAACAACAATCAACATTCAATACAGAGTCGTGAAACAGAAGGATCCTAAATCACATGGAAACTTGACGAATCAGAAAGAAGGGTAATCAACAGACAAATGGAAGGTTTCTAGATTCAAACTCAAAGATCCGTTCTAACAAAGACGGCTAAGATCAGGAGAATGCCAATCAGAGACGAAGGAGATCTGAAGAGTCTCTGTACATTCACAGAAAAAGAAAGACGGAGATTGGCGAGCAGACACCCTGTGTCTAACGGTTAAGATACAAACGGACATTTGAATCTTCAACTATAAATAAGAGATCAAGCGAAGAACTTAAAAGCTTTAGGAGAACAAACCTAAAAGGTTGGACGATTAAAAAGTTTCAAGAAACATTCCAGAAGTTCCAACTTGAGAAGTTCGGCGATTCAAATATTCTTAAGTTCACGCGTGATATCATCTATACTACCGAATTCATATCCGAGCATTCATCTGATCGAGGCTTTGAAAAAGCTTTTGAATCCAAAGCTCGAGACCTTTGAAGTTCTCTTCTAAGGTTAATCTTGGGATTCTTTCTATCCTAGAAAGAATCTAGCAATCACCTTGTTCTACAAGAGTGATTATCACGGGCTACTGCCGAAAAAGAAACGTTCTGGGAAGAACTATAAAACTCCCAAGTTCGACGTCCAAGGAGAAGGGAGGTTTGTCCTCACTCTAAAGAGTGTCAAGGTGAAGATTGAAGACCGAGGTGCTTGAAGGTGCGCGTTGACCAGACGGAGGAGCTGCTCAATGTTAGAGACCAAACCTGACCTTGTAATCAATCTTAGTGGATTTCCAATCGCAAAGACTGAAGAGTGGACGTAGAACATTTGGTTCGAACCACTATAAATCCCGTGTTCATTTACTGCTTTTACTTCGTTACTTACTGGGTATTTTAAAACTCAACACATCAAGTGTTGTAGTATAATTTGAAGTAAATTCAACTAATACTCGAGCTTAAACACTTTCTAAGTCGTGACCTTAGCAAGATAAGTGCAAGACATTATTAACATTCCGCTGCAACTATAAATACTCTGATCGGGGACCAATAACTTTCAACCATAGTGCTTCCTTTATGCACTCAGTTATGGCCATGAATTCAACTTCAGTAGTAGACAAAGCTACTACTGACTGTAGTTTGGATTTCCACCTAACTGCAGTACCAAAGAGATTGAATATATATCCAGACTGAGATCTCCTAGTATCCACGCTAGAGGCAAAATTAGAATCTACATTACCAACAAGTTACTGTCATTATTCTTCTCCTGTTTCTTGAAATATAACCCACACTCAACAGTTCCTTTCAAGTACCTTAAAACTCCAACTAGTGCCTGCCAATGTGGCTTTCCTCGTGAAGCCATAAACCTGCTGACCATACTCAATGAATAGGCTACATTAGGCCGGGTGCATTTCGTAACATACATAAAGCTTCCTACCAAGCTTACATAAGTTACATTTTGCATATACTTCATCTCTTCATTTGATTGTGGACATTGAGATTCTGACAACTTAATGTTTTGTGGTAAAGGAATAACCAGAGGCTTTGACTGCAACACTCTAAACTTTTTCATCACCTTAACCAAATAATCTGTCTGCACCAGCTTAAGTGCTCCACTTTCTCTTTGTCTCAGTATATCCACATCCAGAATTCAATTGGCATATCCTACCTAGGTCTTTCATATCAATCTCCTTGCTTAAATCATTCTTTACTTGTTGTATATCTTTCTCCTATTTTCCTGCAAGAAGCATGTCATTTACATATAGTAGAAGATAGATAAGACTTTCATCTGCAGCCCTTTTAATATACCCACAATTATCATAATCAGATCTCTTGAACCCAATGTTCACCATGTGTGAGTCAAACTTCCTATTACACATCCTTGGACTTTGTTTCAATCCATATAAAGATTTATGGAGTAAGCACACCAAATCCTTTGACTCATTCTGCTGGAAACCTGGAGGTTGATCCATATATAGTATTTCTTCCAGCTCCCCACGTAAGAAATCTGTTTTCACATCCAGCTGATGTAACTCAAGATCATTTTGCACCACAATTACTAACAACAGCCGTATAGAACAATGTTTCATCACAGGTGAAAACACTTCATTGAAGTCTATACCCTCCTTTTGTGTATAGCCTTTTGCAACCAACCTAACTTTATACCTAGGTATCCTTTGTGCAACATTTTCAACTTTCACTTTATATATCCACTTACAGCCAATTGTCTTTTGGTTTTCAAGTTTCTTTACAAGTGACCAAGTATTGTTCTTGACAAGAGAGTTCAGTTCTTCCTTCATGGCTGCTTCTCACAACTTCATGTCCTTGCATTTCATTGCTTTTTCAGAATTCTTAGGCTCCTGATGTTCAATCTTTTCAGCTATATTTAAACTTAAGAAAATCACATATGCCTCACTGAATCTTTTGGGAGGATGTATCTCCCTTCTCTATCTCGGGCAAGCCAATAATTTGTGGTATTAAATTGGCTTTGTCTATTGGGGCCAATTATGGATTTTCCATTGTATTTCTTTTGCACTTTCAAATTAAAAAAAAAACAAACAAAAACCACTTAATTAATTTTTCTAGTTATTGTATTCAATCAATGCAGCCTCTTACCAACTACATTGATCTAAAGAGCGTTGGCATTTGGCCAAGAGAAAGATGAAAGGAGATAATATATAATTATATATAGTTGGTGAAGGGGAAAAATACATAACCCAGAAAATCAAAATGTGTAAGTTGGAGTTGAGTTATGGTTTGATGGTAGGTGCGAACATTCTTAAATCCTACACGAATAGTGATGATAGTTGAGATAGGTTTGGAGTGATGAGCAGCTGGAGCAACCTCGTGCTCTTTTCCCTCCTCTTCTTCCTCCTTTCTTTTTACTCCATCAAACTCTCCTTGCTCACAACCTCCACACCTCTTCTTCATCTGCGATACCACAATTTCTATCCCACTGTCTTCTCTTGCTAAAATCCTGTCCAAGTTCTCTATGAGTAATGCTAATCCTATGAATGTCACCCTAGCATCTCATTTTCTGTTAAGTAAGGATCAGTCCCGCAAGACTGATTCTGAAATGAAGGAAATGAAAAATGTTCCTTATACTAATGTTGTTGGATCTGTCATGTATCTCATGTTAGTACTAGGCCAGATATTTTATATTCTACGAGTTTATTGAGTAGATACATGTCAAACCCTGGTAAGCCTCACAGGGAAGCTATTAAATGGTTGCTTTGATATCTGAATCACACACAGCACACTGGTTTGAGATTCTCTAAGTGTTCTGATGGTGTGAATCTTGTTGGTTACATAGATTCTAACTATGCTAATGATAGAGACAATATGAAGTCCACTACATCATATGTTTTCACTCTGTGTGGTGCATGTATTAGTTGGAAATCTCAGCTACAACCTATTGTTGCTTTATCTACTAGTGAATCAGAATACATAGCCATAACTGATGTATTTAAAGAAGCTATATGGCTTAAGGGTTTGCTTTCTGAGATTAATTTCTTGAGTATGAAACCTGTTGTGTTTTCTGATTCTCAATCTGCAATACAGTTATGCAAAAATCCTGTATTCCATGATAGGACAAAGCATATAGATGTTAGGTTTCATTTTATTAGAGACATTGTTGAAAAGGGCATCATATCTTTGAAAAACATTGCCTCTGAATTTAATCATGCAGACATGGGTGCAAAATATTTACCTCTTGAGAAGTTTATATCTTGCCAAAACCTGCTTAACTTTAATAATGGTTAAGTGATTCGTTCATTATGATGTCTTCTGTAGATTAGGTTTTGATTTTTTCTCTTGTTGTCTGCTGGTTCTTCATTTTTTTTTTTTTTTTTTTGTGATTTGCTAACTTTGTGTTCTGCAAATTTTTGTGTCTAGCTTGTAAATTGTGTGTTGTGTTTGTTTCTAAACTTGGGCATTGGCAGTGTGCAGGTACTATGTTTGTGAGATGGTGTGTCTTTGCCTTGCTTAAGAAAGTCCTTGTACATGTATAGCTTGGCACTCGGCTATGATGACAACCTAATAAGTTATCGTCCTTGCAACCACGGCCAAAGGTGGAGATTGTGAGTTGTGTGCCTTGGGTTATTTTTTCTATGCCCACTAATTGCCGAGCCCATTTGTTTCTTGGTTTGGTTTATGGATTGGTAGACTTGGTTTGGGTTTCTGTTGGAGCGGTTATTAACTCGACCCAGCCATATAAGTACGAGTGATCTGATTCACTCGCCTCATTCTTGCGAACCCTAACCCTAATGCGCCGCACTTCCCTTTCACTCTCTAATTCGCTCTCACTTCTCTCTAAACTCTCAACCCTCTATGGCCTGAGTTCTTGGTTCCGGTGAGAGATATAGTGAACGTGAGTCTATAGCCTGAGTCGTTGTCACCTCGGATCTGTTCCTGCGGCCTGTGAGCCAAACGAGTCCCTGATCCTTTGAGGCGAGACATAGACATACCTCCGCAAGGCATTCGAAGACCAAGAGGAAGTACCTGCGAAGACCGGCGGTCCAAGCTTGAAGAGCGGATCAAATTCGCATGTGAAAATTGGACTCGATCAGAGTTCCAGTCGAGATCCGGTGAATAACAGGCCGGAAAACGGATCCAGTGGTACTGATACCCAAGAATAAATATTTAATTTGCTTTTGAGTTGAATATTGAAAATGTTGCATGCATTCGAAACAATATTGCGGATGCAATCTCTTTTGTGTAGGGTGAGTTTTCATGAGCAATTAGAATATTACTCGTGCGTTGCACATAATATATTGTGTTAATTATTATATATATTTAAAAATTATGTTTGACAATTAATTAAAGTGCTAAGTATATGTTATTATAATAATGAGATTGCAAAAAATGTATATCGTTCAAGTATAATTCAAAAGGCATAATATTATAATCATTTTAAGAGTAACGTATTTTCATATTAAATATAATTAAATAATCATTATTATATATTTTAACGAAGATATCATAACTTGTTATAATTAAAAATATATTATATATACTTTTTTAAAATAATAACATTGTATGAATAGTTAGAAACCTTATATTCAACAAAACCAAATGTATTAAATGTATTATGAATTTTAAAATTAAGCTTTAAGTTGCAGCAAAACGTAGTAGCAGTAATAATAATAATAATAATAATAATAATAATAATAATGATGATGATGATGATGATGATGATGATGATGATGATGATGATAATAATAACAACAATAATAATAATATTATTATTATTATGACTTTTTATTATATTTTAATGTTTGATTATGTCAATTAAAAATATTCTTTGTTGTTAATGGTGTTAATGTTTTGTTGAATCATACGATATGTGGCTCTTATGGCATTCACATAACATAATCATACGTTAGAGCAAAATATTAACACGACAAAGTATAGTTTTAATTGATAGAATCAACCATATCGTATAATTGTAGATATAATTAACAATAAATAAATGCATATAATAAAAACTTACTTTATTATTAATTAAAAACGAAGACATACTAAAATATTTCATTGAGTTTCAATGAATTTATAAATAATCTTGGAAATGGAGATATGTAATCAAGTTTTCGTTTCCAAATTGTTACCTAAATTGATACCAATTAAATACAATTATCTTGTTTAGAAACTTTGAAGTACACGTGTTTATCATCTCTCTTCTCTGGTGAAATTTTCATTTCAAAGAGATAGTTGATAGTTTTAGTCTTCTCTTACAGCGCTTTTTGTCGGGGGATTTCTCCTGCCAGTACTACAGTGATAGTGACACATGTTTTAGCTTTAGTATATAGAATAGATTAATGGATTGCCAGAGTTAGTTTTAAGCTATATCTCAAATTTTAATATATAGCAATTAAGGTATAAACATTTGTATCATAATATTGTAATTTATAAATTCTAGTTGGGACAAAAAAAATCTTTATTGAATTAATGAAACCCTAATTGAGAAGTAGCAAACTGAAAATGAATGAATCAATTAATTTTGTGTCAAGATGTAGAAGATTCTTGGTAAGCAGGGGGAACATGCATGATCTCTTATGTATATTTCAAAGTGAAGATAAACTTGGAATATTTTATCTTTAGTAAAACTATAAATTTGGAATGCAAATGTTGGGCGACACAACTGTCACATGTTTCCCATTTGGTGATCAATAATGTGTAGTGTTACTAGTGTAGGTGTAGCAGCTCACAATTGTGGACTAGTACGAGGTTTCAACTTTCAAATTTTTTGGAATTAAGAATATATTAACGAGGTGGGTCTTGCTACAAATCCCATCTACGTCACCAATTCACCTCTAAGCATATGTACGTAACAAAATTTTTACAAAAGTGCAATCCCTAGGAAGTTGCAAATCATTAAAAAAAGGAAAAAGAAAGTGAAGAAAGAGTAAAACAGAATTAAGATAAATGCTAGAGATAGAATGGCCTGGTGACCCTATCATTTTTCCATACTCACATCGAGTCCATTGTGCTTAGGAACGAGTGGAATGCCTTCAATGCGAGTTGTGCAAGGAGTTTTGCCTAAATAGTTTAGTTAAATGGCGTTTGTCGGTTTTTACTCCTCTTGCCTTCAGAAATAATACTTCTAAGGATATCTTAATGCTCTATAGACGTCTAAAGGGGGAGTGGAGTGAAGACATTTTCTTGGAGAAGCGAATCAATTTACTATAGATGTTTAATTTTTTTCAGATGTGAGTTGCATTATATAATTTTATAAATATTCATTATTATATATGTCTATACAGTTGCATTATCCTTCATGGAATGATTAAGGTTTTCATAATATAGTTCTTTATTTTTCTGATATAAGTTGTATTATATAAGCATGTAAATATGTATTATATAAGTCTGTCAAGTTGCAGTATGTTTCATAGAATATTGCTCGACTAAAAATTTAGTTGTTTATTTTTCTGATATACAATTGCATTATCTAAGCATTTACAGTTGCAGTATGTTTTCATGCAATGATTAAGGCTTTTAGAACATAATTACTTTTAATATTATGAATAATGCAATATTTATATTCTATATAATGCAACCCGATATAAATAATACTTTAATAACACATTGCTTAATTAATTTCTTTAAAATTTAAATTCCTAAAAATTGGGAATGGTGATAAATGAAATTAGGAATTCTCCTTTTTTTCTAAATATAATTGAGGTGAAAAAAGATTAAAAAGATTTAATTTAGGATAATTTACATTAAAATTGGAATTTCTTAAAGTTTAGGATAGACGAGCATGAAATTTAGGATTTTTATTTTTGTAGACATAGTAGGTATGAAAAATGACAAATTTACCCCGTTAACGCAACTTTTTTGCCTAGATAATGCAGCAAATTTTTTGAGGATGACAAAGCATCACATTTGTTAATTTTATGATTTGATGGCCCTAATTTATTCTCATCTAGGAATGTAGGGAATTTAGGTTCGAAATTCCTTCACCTTTTTATATTTTGATGTGTCAAACATGTATAGAAACCACCCTTAGGAAGTGTCACTAGATTAGCTTAGTCGGTACAAACTTGTAATGTTCACTTATGATGTTTATCAAGTTGTAAAGAAGCTAATCAAGATAAACTTGGCTTGAGATCGAAGCCACCAGTTTGGTCATCGTGAAGAAAAGAAGAAACTAAGACTCAGGCATCGAACTGGCGAACTGACAACCACTTCAGCCTGAAGCTTACCACTCAGATAAACTGATAGATATCAACAACTTGGATTATTACTAGTTTATCAAGTCTAATTTTATCTCATGAGTAGAGACAAAGAAGACAAGCCAGAGGAATCACAAAGAGTCAGACTTAAGAAATAGAAGATTCCTTAAAGTATGAAATTCAGACATCCAATTTAAGATTCCTCAAACTAGCGAGTCGTTCTGACACACAGCAGGATGTCAACATCCTGTGTTAGGAAAGGATAGAGTAGGTGCGGCAAAATAGGAAAATGCAACTTGTCTCTATCAGATTAGAGACCCAATGGATAGTTCAAATTCCGGATTATCTCTAAATGACTATTTGTTCAAACCTTCCCTTGCTTCATCTATAAACAGTTGAAGCAATCTCAGAGGAGAAGGTTACAAAGATATCAAGCACATACGAACATATACAAAACGAACTCTATATAAGTTGTAACGACAACCTTCTGATTCGCTCGTTCAAAAAGGGTCAACCATCCTTACTCAAGGGAATCTCCTAATAGAGACTCCAAGGGTTTAATTCCCCTGTTCGAGGCTATTTGTAATAGCTTACCGTGCTCCAATCTCTGGACACGAGACTCATTGTTTCTCAGCTTGAGTTTCTGTTTTGGTGTTCTTTCTCTCTAAAAAAGACCACATCAGTTACTATTATCTCCAAGTTGTAACTATCACGGGCTTTTTTCCACAAGTTCTAAGAGTTTTGAGAAGAACTTAAAAGCTCCTAATTTCCGGAGAAGGAGGTGGCGTGGTGTGCCCACACTCCCAATCTGAGTGTCGAAGGAGGACGAGATCCTAGGCGAGTGAGCAAGTGGACTGGTAGATACGGGCATTCACCAGCTTGTGATTGATCGTGAGGACATATTGTAATCGTGAGGCTAGTATATTTGGGTTATTGTCTGAAGAGAGGACGTAGGACAGTTGTCCGAACCTCTATAAATTCTTGTATTTTTTACTGGTTTATTTATTTCTGCAAGAATTTAAAACCCAACTCTATCACGTGTTGGAATATATCCGAACTTGACATTAATCACGCTCGCAAACTAATAAGCTTTTCAAAGAATCAAACAGGTTGAGAATCACCAGTTTGAATTTGAAAGAACTCACTCTAAATCTTCCGCTGTACATATTCGACTAACTCTAATCTCAGGACCAACAAGTGGTATCAGAGCGGTTGGTCTTTACAGACTAGCTGTTTTGAGTCACCAAGGACCAGATCTAGTTGTTCTTGCAAATATTTCTTTTATCTAGCGAGCAGGTACCTCGATGAACAATGTCAAGCTTCCACCATATCAAGCGGAAAAGTTCACCGCATGGAAGAAGAGGTCTACCAGAGTGCTCAAAAGCATACATCCAGAAATGGTAGATGTCATCGAGAGGGGTTCCATCAATATCCTCAAGGACAACACTCGCATTGGAGACCAAGACGGACCAGACAAGGTAGAAAAGCTTTACAACGAGTGGACATATGACGACAAGAAGAGGACCTAGCTGGACTCTGTCGCACACGTGCTGATCCTGTCAGCTTTACCTGACACCTATTAAGAGGAGGTGATGCAGTTCAACAACGCCAAGGAAGTTTGGGACTACCTCGGAGGACTGTGTCAAGAGTCAGAGCAGATGAAGCACAACAAGCTTCAATTTTGCAACAGTTCAGGATAATAGACTAAAACTGCATACGTAATTAAATAGATCTTGAGCGTTGAAATGACAAGATCAAAGGCTGAGATTTATTCTCATTTCTCATACTAAAAACTATTCTCATATGATCACCACTATATATATATATATAGAGAGAGAGAGAGAGAGAATTGTGATCATATGTTACCCACCTCTTATATGTTATATAAGGCCAAATCTCAACCATTTATTTTCTAAATCTAAGGGTCCAGATTTTCTTCATTTATTTATTTTTAAAATTACTATTTTTCATTTAAATCTAATTGAATGTTATTATTGTAAATAATGATATTAATTTTCTCTTTCGTCAATCATTTAGTTTTTTTCCTCCAAATATTTGCACGACACCTTTCTCCATTACTTCTTCATGTTTTGGCATCGCAGTGGCACCGATCAAATCTCCGGAGACAAGCGAATACACGACGACTGGCAGCGAGGTGGTTGGAAGCAGTGGCTACGAGGGCGAGAGTCTACAGGCGGCGCGCTATTTCTCATCTCCTTGCGAATATCCAACAATGTGGTGGTCGAGGTGGCAGGAAGGAGTGGCTGCACGGGCGAGAGCGCATAGGCGACGCATTCTTCTGTCCCGCAAATCTCCAGCAGCGGCGGTGGTAGTGGTGGCAAGGTGCAGCACGGTTTGATTTTGATGATTTGGGAAAAAAAATTCCGATCTTGTTTTAGTGTCTCTCCTTCACTAGTCTAACTTGGCTATTTTTCTGTTCGTCGGCATCTATTTCGGCTGGTCTTCGTAGTATTTTCGCAGCCAATAGTTGATTGTGGTTTTGGGAATCTGTTACGCACAGTGGTGCTATTTTTTGGCTACTGTCAGTCAGACAATTTTTTCATATAGATGTTACATTATTTATATGATAGTTGATACATTATTTATTCTTTATCTACTACATTATCTTCTATAACGTATTTTTATTTTATTTCTTAAATATGACTCCAGCTTTTGGTATAATATTGAAGTTGTAAACAAATAATGCAACATATTTGTCATAAATAATGTAAAATTCATATCACATTACATATCAGATTAAAGATAATTTAATTTAATTTCAACCGAAATCCCTATTGCAAATGCTCGGAATAAGATAATCATAGTAAAATTAAATAATGTAATAATTAAAACTAAATAATGTAACATGATATAAAGTATAATGTAATATTGTAACATTAATAAGAATAATTAGATAATGCACGAGGAATATAGATATGCAACATAATATGTCATTACATTATTCTTCATATTATGTTGCATTATCTATGTTCATCGATTTGCATTATCTAATTCTCGTTATTACCTTATCAATGTTACATTATTCTTTTAAATATATGATTACATTATCCTTTGTATTATATTACATTATTTAGTTTAAGCTATTACATTATTTAGTTTTACGACGAATATATTATTCTGAACATATATAATAGGGATTTCGTTTGAAAGATAATTAAATTATCTTTAATTTGGTATATAGTACGTCAAGAAATAATTTGAATTGAGTGAGTTGTGATTATTTAAAGTTTTATAAAGAATTTAGAGGAGAGAGAAAATCACAGTTTTGGAGGATAGCAGTTTCACGTATTTAATAAGATTATCAAATTACTATTATACCTAAATAATGTAGTAGAAAACACAGGATAATGTAGCGATTTTTTTTTAGTTTCTAGTTCAATGTGGAGCGTTCAAATGTTGATCTAAAGGCCAGGATTTGGCCTCATATAATATATGGGGTATGGGTAACCATATAATGCAACCCTATATAAATATATATATATATAGAGAGAAGAGATCAAATACTAAAAAGTGAAAAGATGTTAAATAAGAATAAAACCTAGAACCCTTGATTTTGATGGATGAATGGTCAAGATTATATTTTCTTAATTGGTAGTTATTCAATTTTTATGTGGGTGGTTATGTAAATCAATGAAGCATAATATAATAACTAAACAAGCATTTTACATTAACTAATTAAACATTATTAGTATTTTAACACAAACAATCTTTTAGCATATGATCCACTCCCCTATATATATATAAATTCTTGTGGGGTCGGACGCCCCCAGCCTATTGACTAATTACTATGAGAATAATCATCGACAATTATATCTTGTCTTGAATTAATAATTATAAATTTTATACCTTATCCATCACTATGTAATCTTGTATTTTGGCAATCAAAAATTATTATTATTATTATGGTTGGTGGGTGCAGCTGAAGCCTCGTTGGTGCAGCAAAACTTTCCACAAACACAACTACTTCTTTAATAACTAACCTCAATCTGATTCTTACCAACATCTCCTCCACACTGCCATTCCTTCTCCTTATAATTGCCGATTCATAGTCAAACGGCGGCGAAAAGCTTTGGGGCAACGGAAAAAAATTGAAAAAGATTTTGTTAGTTACATCTAGATTCTCTCTCAAATCTGGCTATTAGAGTATAGATATGCATGATATGCATGCACAATATTAGGGTTTTATAATTATCTTTTGTATCTTTTGGATTTTCCGTATCTTTTCTGTACTCTATTTATATGTTTGATCAATGAATTATATTTTCGTAGCAAATATTCAAAACCCTCTCATGGTATCAGCCTAACCGGTCCTAATTTTTCTCCTCCCTCTCCCTCCCTCTCTCTCTCCCTCGGCTGCGCCGAACCTTTCTCTCTCGTCGTGTGCAACCCTAGCCGTGCTAAAACCTTGCCCGGCGCCTGCTCACGCTACACAGCCGCACCGCAACCCTAGCCGTGCGAAAGCCTCGCCCGGCGATTGCTCTCGTTACGCAGCCGCGCCTCGGCCCTCGCCCGTGCGGCTCTCTCCTTATGGCGGCTGATCCGGATCATCTTCCACTCGCCACGCTCGTCCACATGGTTACTATCAAGTTAACCTCCGCGAACTTTCTTCTATGGAAGTCGCAATTGGTACCGCTGCTTACGTGCCAGGATCTCCTCAAGTTTGTCGACGGCTCGGCCCCTCCTCCGCCGCCATCACTGCCTTCGTCCGGCGGAGCTACGCTTCCAAATCCTGCTTACGTTAAATGGTTGCAGCAAGATCAACGACTCTTAAGCCTCCTTCTTTCAACACTTTCGGAAGAAGCCATGGCCGAAGTACTCGGTTGTACTACGGCACGCGATGTTTGGTCTGCCCTCGACGTCGCTTTCAGCAATAAGTCTAAAACTCGTGAGATCCGACCGAAAGACGAGTTACAGCTTCTCAAGCGTGGCTCACGGCCTGTTTCAGAATTTGCTCGAGAATTTAAGGCCCTTTGTGATCAGTTAGCGGCTATCGGACGACCTGTTGATGACATGGATAAAGCTCATTGGTTTCTCCGTGGATTAGGCCCTGCTTTTTCTGCTTTTTCTATTACTCAGATGGCTCTTACTCACTTACCCACGTTTCGTGATCTTGTGTCCAAAGCAGAAAATTTCTCATTGTTTCAGGATTCTTTGGATTCTTCTCCGTCTGGCTCTCAGGTTGCCTTTTATGGGAAGCAGAAGTCTTCGAATTCTAATGACAAGGGCAAAGGTTTCAAGGGTGATCCGACCAAATCTGGTGGTAGTTCGAAATCTTCTTCGAACAACAACTCTTATAATAAAGGTCGTGGCCGTGGATCCAATAATCGACCTCCTCGTTGCCAGATTTGTCGACGCGATGGTCACTATGTTACATTATGTCCTGACCGCTATGCTCGCCAGCCTCCGTCCACGGCGAACCTTGCCGAAGCTTTGCAAGCAAATTGTTCTGTTTCCCCGGCATCCTCTTCTGACTGGTTTATGGATACGGGTGCTTCCGCGCATATGACGCCAGACACATCCTTCCTGGAATCCTCTCGGCCTTATTCTGGTTCAAATCAAGTGGTAGTTGGTAACGGTGCTGCTTTATCTATTTCTCATATTGGTCATTCATCTATTTCTAATTCCATTAATCTCTTGGATGTTTTGGTTGTTCCGTCACTGACCAAGAATTTATTATCCGTCAGCAAGTTGACTTCTGATTATCCGGTGGATGTCTCCTTTTCTAATCAGTGTTTTATTGTTCAGCACCGCCACACCAAGGATATTCTCACTCGCGGTCGCCGTAGGCATGGTCTATACATGCTAGATCACATCCAACCGGCTTTTGTTTCTCAATTGAAGAACAGCACTACTCGTGCCTCTTTTGAACTATGGCATAGCCGTTTAGGGCATGTTAATTTTGATGTTATTTCGCTTTTATGCAAACAAGGACATATCTCTGTTACTTCCTGTTTGCCAAAACCTACTTTATGTTCTCCTTGTCAACTTGCGAAAAGTTCTCGTTTACCTTTTCATATTAATGAAAAACGTTCTTTAAAAGTGTTGGATCTTGTGCATTGTGACTTATGGGGGCCGGCGCCTGTTACCTCAACTACTCAGTTTAAATACTATGTTATCTTTGTTGATGATTTCAGTCGCTTCACTTGGTTGTACCCTTTGCTTCGAAAATCGGACTTCTTTACTGTCTTGAAGGAATTTGCTGCCTTTGTTGAAAATCAGTTATCTACTTCCATTAAGCGTTTCCAAAGTGATGGTGGAACAGAATTTACTAATCATGCTGTGCAGGATTATTTTCGATCAAAAGGGATACACCATACGCGTTCTTGTCCTTACACTCCATCTCAGAATGGACGTGCGGAACGCAAGCACCGGCACATTACTGAAACTGGCCTTGCTTAACTGTTCCAGTCTCGCCTGCCGTTATCTATGTGGGTCGACGCTTTCTGCATGGCGACCTATCTTATTAATCGCCTGCCTTCTGGTGTTCTCGACGGGCTTTCTCCTTTTCAGGTTCTTTTTGGCTGTGCTCCAAATTTCGGTAACTTTCATCCTTTCGGCTGTCGTGTTTACCCCTGTCTTCGAGATTATGCTGCAAATAAATTCTGTTGGTCCCGGATATCAGGGTATACTTTGGCAGCGGAAAATACGTAAGTTCGTTTCTTGCACTCTGCTGGTTACACAGCTGACTGGGACCTTGTCAGCTGGTAAGTCAACTGGCAACTGAGTATTCAGCTGACTGGCAACTGGCTGGTCAGCTGATGACTCAGGACTTAGAAAATTTTAGAGTCGAGTTTGCACAGTTATAAACTGGTTTCAGTTATACTCCAGCACTTGGGTGCTGGGTTTTAAATCAGTAAGTAAATGCTGAAAGCAGTAAATAACAAGGATATTTTATAGTGGTTCGATCAACTGATCTACGTCCACTCTCCAGTCGAAGCACTGGAAATTTACTAAAAAGAGTAATCCGGTACAAGATTTCCTACGATCTATTTCCAGCTGATGAATGCCCCGTCCACCAGTCCACTGGATCAACCGCTCCCGGGTCTTGTCCTTCTTCAACTCTTGTCAGCTGGATGGAGTGCGAGCACGTCACTTTAACCTCCACCGGTACCACTGACGACGTGGGTGTTTAGTTCTCCCAAGAACTTGACTCTTGCTGGCGGCAAAACTGCCCGTAATAACTCTGGAGCTGGCTGGCTCAAGAGCTGCTATGTTCTTCCTCGGAATGAGAAAGAACACCAAATGAGATCAATAACTCACAAGCTAGAAGCTTGGAGTCTCGTGTTCAAATGATTGACACACGGAGTAGCTTTAAGAAAAGCCTCGAAAGATTGCTTATACGCTGATATGAATGCGTTTGAGCTTTCGGTAGTTCAGGAGTGGCTAAGAGTGGGCAAGAGTATTGAATGCTGTTGGATCTCACGTATTTATAGACGTGAGATTCAGATTCAAATACTAGCCGTTTGGACACATCCGGAAAAGTCTCTGTCCTTGCATGTCCTTCTGCAGGCGGCAGGTAGGAATTTCCGGAAAGCGCCATACCTTTGATCGCTTTATCTGACACAGATCTCTTTGTGTCAGAACGACTCTATTCGTCAGTACGAGGAATCGCAACTGGTGTCTTGAACTGATAGATTTTAAGGCATCCTTCTTAAAGTTATACACTGTCAGTTACTTCCTCAGACGAATCTTCTTTTTGTCTCTAAGTCTTCGGGAGAGCGAATCTTCAATTCTGCTGATAACCTCCGACTGGTAGATCATACTGGTGATCTTTGTGCTGGCAGTCTCTGCTGGTGACTTTCCTTAGCACAATCAAGGTCTACCAATTCGTCTGATGTTATCTCTTGGAATCTCCCGTGACTGGTGGCTTCACCGCTGGTGAATAGTGTCAGCCAGAACACATATTCTGCTGGTAGATCTGTCAGCCTCCTGCTGATGAAATCTTCCCACTGGTGAACAGTAGCCAGTCGATAGCTCAACTCTATGCTGATGAACAGTGTCAGCATGAGTCTTCGTCAGCCGCTTGCTGGTGAGACTTCTCTCAACTGGTAAGCACATCTCATGCTGGTGAACAGTAGCCAGCATGAGTCTTGATCAGCTGCGACTTACAACTCAAAATACCTATACAGGACTTTACATTTGAGACTAGAGCTATTCTAGAGACAAACTGACGCTGGTTGGACTTAGGATTTGATCCACCAAAACACCAAACTAGAATCTAAGCAAGTAGCTACTGGGGAAAGGAAACTTAGCCAAATTTCCCAACAATTTCCCCCTTTTTGGTGCGATCAAAGCCTAACCAGCGAGCACTCAGCTGATGAGGAAAAATTACAAAGCATTTCTGGGTTTTTTACAAATAAACCTATCAGATCTAAACCCATGAAACTACTTCCTCACATCAGCTCTAACCTAAAGATCTTCCCCCTCAAACTGGGAGAGATATTGCTCGATTAATTTATGAAGTAAAATCTGAGCCAGGTTAGAATCAACAAAGTACCAAATTGAGTGCTGGTGCTGATTACACTGAATGTGTAAGTTCAGCTGGTAAGTAAAAAGTTGACATTAGTTGGACAATGAGAAATTGTCGTCAACCCGTCAGTAATCAATCCATTAATGATGTTACAATTACAAGTACAGGATTAAAAACTGACTAGTCTAACTGATACAAAAATTACTTACACAAAAAATGAAGAGTACAAGACTTATGGCTGAGATGAGGATCCAGGTGATTGATTGCGATTTGCTAAATTCCTCAAGATCTCTGTAAGAGCCGCCATGTCTTGTTCCCTCTTCAAGCGCTCCTCAGCAGCAATGCGACGCTCTTCCGCAGCAAGCCGAGCCCTCTCCTCATCAGCGACTGCTCGCGCCCTTTCCCCCTCTTGGATCCGCGCCAAAAAGGAGTTCACCCCAGAGGTGAAAGCCTCCATTTGTTGCGCCATCTCTGCTCGGTAGGAAGAAAAGCGCTGGTCCATCCTGGCATCAATGAGAGCAACCAGTTGCGCAGGCGGATGGACCTCGGAGAGAGGCTCTGCTGACAGGGCCATCGAAGTGGGAGGCTCAACAGATGAGGCTTCAGCCATCACTATATCAGCGCCAGATGCCCCATCCACAACTTGCTCTGCAGCGGCTGCTGGTGCTGCTGCTGCTGATGCTGCTGCTGCTGCTGCTGACTCTTCGTCTGCGGCTGACTCCTCCACCAGCATCTCAGCTGATGCTGGCGGGACTTGTTCGGAAACGGTGGGTGTATCAACTTCCACCACCTGCCAGTCGATGTGTTCAAGGGATACAACATTGGGAACACCAGCGACTGCAGTGGTCAGCCATCTGCTGCGGGAGGGATCCTCCTCCACCACATGATCAATTAGCAACTCAGTGGCTGCCATATCGAACAGACGGGCAAAGTAGAGGAGGAGCGGTGGGAGGGCAATCAGTATCCGGATCCTTCGGAGAGCGTAGACCACCTGAAAGCCCCGGCTGGTGCGGTGGAACTGGAGAAAGGGCACTCGGACACGCCTTGGCTGCGGGAGTCCTGAACTGCCAGTCCTTAGGCGATAATCAAGAATCTTCTGCACTCGCCGCCGGACACGCCTAAGGGACAAGGGCTCTGGCTCGTCAGTTAATGTATCCATGAATTCATTCGCCCAGTCCTCTTCATTCCTCCAGTATTGCAGCCCCAGCCTAGCGTATAGAACTGAGCGCTTCTCCACCGTGAGATACCGCTCCACACGGTCAAAGATCCTCCATCGCCGTAGCTCACAGTACAGGGTCGGGTTGACAAACCACAGATACCGGAAGTCATTAAACAAGTCGAAATCAACGGCATCCTCGACCTCCACCGTGATATTTTCTGCGTACTCATACAGAGTACGGTTGTAGAACTCCATCGGCCTCAGGGGGAGGCACCAGTCCTGGATGCGTGAAGCTAAGACCGACTGGTGGGGGAGCCCGCGGAGGGGAATGATGTTGAGAATGCTGTAGTCAGGCACTTGAGAGGTGTCGAAGGCCTCTTCCCCGCGTAACTCCCACCGATGGGGTCCATTGACCATCTCTTCATAGTCATCATCGTCGACCACGTTGTAATTGAGGACGCTGACGGTTATGTCACGTCGTGGTCGCGAATCAGCACGTCGAGGCTGTGCTGGTGAGGATGTCGCTGGTCGTCCAGAAGTTGAGGCTCCTTG
>JAPKLW010003373.1:0-21040 GCA_026898455.1 Plectranthus barbatus
AGAACGGGTTGCATTAATTGAGAATCCCCATATTTAAGGTTACCGGACATTCATTAATTAATCGGAGCCTCTGACAAGCTATCACTACAAGTCAAAACAACAGTCAACCCGTGCAAACCCCTGCACCTTTGTTAGGGTTTGGACTCAATCAATATGACTAGATCTTTTATTCGCTGATGTCAGACAGACGAATATATCTCACTGCGGTCCATCACTACGCCACTTATGCGTACCAGCATGTCAAGTAACCAAGACAAGCTACTTATTCCGACAATGCCGCAGCCATCCGGACAGACGTATCCTCACACGCTGTCTCGGCTGTGATTATGGTTTATGTCTCACTAGGTCAAGTGATCATACTGTCTTCTGCGATCTACTACACGCAGCAAAATCATCCCTATTGGTGAGACAAGAGGATACCATTGTTCATACATGTACGATTGTTAATAGATAGGAGAAATAAACCGTTGTATACACATTGTAATAAATGCTTTCAGTATACAAAACCCATCAATCTCCCACTTATACTCAAAGCATAACTAAGCTATTACAGAGTATACAGTTTGTCTATCTAGTCTGCTGTCTTTAACCACTATCAGTGGTCGACATCCACCTCAGACCCAGCTCACGAATATGTCTTTCGTAAACCTTCTGCGGCAAGCTCTTTGTAAACGGATCAGCAAGATTGTCAGCAGTGTCAATCTTCTTAATCAGCACATCGCCCCTCGATACGATTTCTCGTATGATATCGTACTTTCTCTCTATGTGTTTGCTTGCCCTGTGACACCGCGATTCCTTTGAGTTTGCAACTGCACCAGAGTCATCACAATAAATTGTGATGTCCCTCGACAAACTCGGGATCACGCCCAACTCTAAAAGGTAGTTCCGGAGCCACACCCCCTCTTTCGAGGCGTCAGAGGCGGCGACATATTCCGCCTCCATGGTGGAGTCAGCAATGCATTTCTGCTTTGAGCTCCTCCAAGATACAGCTCCACCTCCCAGGGTAAACACATAGCCTGAGGTCGATTTCTTCTCATCCTGGTCCCCTTGGAAATCCGAATCCGTATAACCTACAGGGCACAGATCCTCACTTTGATAAACTAGGCAGAAATTCCTAGTTCTTTTCAAATACTTGAGGATATGCTTCACAGCAGTCCAGTGCGCCTGTCCAGGGTTAGACTGATATCTTGCTACCATGCCCACGGCATAACAGATATCTGGCCTGGTACACAGCATCGCATACATGAGGCTACCCACAGCTGAAGCATATCGTACAAGACTCATCTCGTCTTTCTCCCGCTGTGTCTGAGGACACTGCCCACTAGAAAGACGAACGCCATGTCGGAAAGGTAGCAAGCCTTTCTTGGCGAGTTGCATGCTGAACCGGGCTATCACAGTATCCACATAGGACGCCTGGGATAAGCTCAACATTCTTCTTTTACGATCTTGTGAGACCTTAATCCCAAGAATGTAGCCAGCTTCACCCAGATCCTTCATTTGGAACTGTTCGGATAACCAAACTTGATTTCGGACATCACTCCCTCGTTGTTTTCAAATAGGAGTATGTCATCAACGTATAGTGCAAGGAAGACCACGCTCCCACTGACACAAAGTCGGTAAACACAACTTTCATTTTCCAACTGTGCAAATCCATAGGATTTAATCACATCGTTGAAACGTAAGTTCCACGACCTTGAAGCTTGCTTAAGTCCATACAAGGACTTCCTAAGCTTCCAGACAAGATGTTCTTCGCCCTTGCTTATGTAACCCTCGGGTTGCTGCATATAGATGTCCCTACCTTCTTCAAGGTAACCGTTTAGGAAAGCGGTTTTGACATCCATCTGCCAGATTTTGAGGTCCATATACGCAGCTATGGAAAGGAGTATCCGGATGGACTTGAGCATGGCTACGGGTGAAAAGGTTTCGTCATAGTCAATGCCCTCTTTCTGACTATAACCCTTTGCCACCAGCCTGGCCTTGAATGCCGTAATCTTTCCATCCGCCCCTTTCTTTCGTTTGTATACCCATTTGCATCCTATGGCCCTAAAGCCATCCGGCAAATCAGTTTTCTGGTATACATCCATAGCGGTTATGGATTCTATTTCAGAATCCATGGCGACTTGCCATTTGGCAACATCCTTGTCCTGCACTGCCTCTTCGTAAGTCAATGGGTCAGAGTCCTCATGTCCGACTTCCGGGTTCAAGTCCGAAGACTCACCCACGAACATGTACCTTTCCGGTTGGAAAATAACTCTCCCACTGCGACGAGGCATCGGTGTCGTGTCAGTAGTAGGTGCAGTTACTTATGGTCCTGCACCTTGCACTGAAGAACGTGTCTGTGGTGCTGTACCTCTCACAGGTGCACCCACATCTACACGTTCCCTTTCCCTTGGAATTGCATTCTCGTTCTCAATTTCTTGAAGAACGATATCACTCCTTGACTTGTGATTACTCACATACTCGTCCTCCAAGAATCTAGCATTGGTGCTAACAACGACTCTTTGACTCTCAGGACAGTAAAAGTAACCACCTTTCGTTTGCCTGGGATACCCTATGAATAGCATTACTTTTGACCTGCTTTCTAATTTATCAGGTTCCTTCGACAGTACGTGTGCCGGACAGCCCCATACTCTAAACTTGCACAAACTAGGTTTGCGACCAAGGAAGAGCTCAGAAGGCGTCTTAGGAACTGATTTAGAAGGCACCACATTAAGCACGTAAGCTGCTGTCTCCAATGCGTAACCCCAAAATGAAATTGGTAAGTTTGCATAACTCATCATTGATCTTACCATCTCTAGAAGAGTCCTATTTCTTCTTTCAGCTACACCGTTTTGCTGTGGAGTACCCGGTGCAGTCCATTGGGATGTAATCCCATTTTCTGACAAATATTGCAGGAACTCGTTACCGAGGTATTCGCCACCACGGTCAGATCGCAGCGACTTGATAGTTTTCTCGACCTTTTTTTCTACTTCAGCCTTAAACTCTTTGAATTTCTCAAAGCATTCAGACTTGTAGCGAAGCAGGTAAACGTATCCGTACCTTGAGTAATCGTCAATGAAAGTGACGAAGTACTCGTACCCTCCACGAGCCTGCGTGGACATCGGTCCACACAAGTCAGAATGGATCAACTCCAACACATCCTCTGCTCGAGACTGACTAGCCTTGAAAGGCCTAGTAGACATCTTGCCCTCGATGCAGGATTCGCAGACTTGATAAGGTACAGCTCGGACTATGTCCAATGTACCGTCATCTGCAAGTCTTTGAATCCGCTTCAAGTTGATGTGACCAAATCTCAAGTGCCAGAGATATGTAAGATCCTCATCAGAAGAAACGAGTTTTCTCTTCCTAGGATTATCAATTACGGATGAATTACATGCAATGCTTGCGAAAGACTTATGATTACAGTTAACAACATAGAGAGAATTATTCAGCATTCCACGACAGATAACACCGTTATTACTAATGATAGAAACACCACTATCAAAAATAACTGAATATCTATCAACATACAGTTTGGAAACTGAAATAAGATTCCGCCGTAAATCCAGCACATACAAAACATCTCTCAATGTTAAAACAGAATCGTCAAAGTACAAGGTGAAATCTCCAATGACAGTTGCACTCACTTGTGCTGCGTTCCCCATTGAGATAGTAACCTCGTCATTCTTCAGCGCTCCCCTCGGTGTGAACCCCTGCAAAATATAACAAACATGATCAGTAGCTCCAGTATCCACTACCCACGAATGAGTAGAAACCGATGCTAAACATGTTTCCGTTACAAATGCAAATGACGTACCTTGACCTTTGCTTCCGCATGCCTTCTTACTTGAAGTGACACCAACCCTCTTCATTTCATTTGACTTCCTCTCACGTGATCTGCGATCAATCATATTCTTGCACACAGTATGAACCACATCTTTCAATGTGCCCAGGCTGTGCTCAAGATCTGATAACTCAGACTCCCATAAAGGCACGAAGGGTTGTCCTGCTATGAGATCAGTAAGCAACTCCTTGAAAGAGTACTCACTTCTCTTAGCTACATCCTTCTTAAAGTCATAGAAAGAAATCGGCAATGAGTTCAGGATAATATCGATCTTGGCCCGATCGCTGATATTTCCACCTCCACATGTGAATCGTTTCATGGTGTTATCCATGATCATCACATGCAGTGTCACCGAACTGCCATCAACCATTCTCTTACAGACAAGGTCTCTAACAAGATCACAGTTGACAGTTCATTCCACTTCACCATATGTACGCACCAAGTCCATCCAGTTTCCTACAGAGCTAGCATAGCCCATGTATTTCAGTTTTAATTCTCTAGACAGATTATCTGAAATCAACCTATAGGTAAATTCCTCAGATACCATCCATCTATCATAGAAATCAATCTGATCTCTGGAACCACTACGTTCATACTCAGCAAGTGGCATCATAGTGAGAACAAACATGTGTTGCTTAGTCAGGAGAATATATTCAATGCAATATCTCCACTCATGGAAGTTCGGACCAGTAAGAGGATTGAGAGCAAGTATATGATCGACAGTAGACATAGACATATCTGAAACAATAAAGAATCTTAAATAAGAACATACATGTTGAACTTCGAAAACAAATGCATTGAAAACCTTTTAATAAATCAATTACAAATGTTTTTCACTAATTGCCCAAGAGTTCCCACCGCAAGCTACACTCGTAGACGTTTACGATGTCACCCTCAACCAGAACTGCGGGTTTTAAGCCCCAATTCATTTAATTTCACTACCATGTCAGAAAGCTTTTGACACTAGAAATTAATAATTAGTGAAAGCCTTAGACCAAGCCATCCTTACAAGAACAGGGATGCGATTCATGCATTATATTCTAAGATGCTTCTAAGCGATTAACCACAAATTTAACTCCGGCCAAAAGAGACAGTTTAGCATGGCACGTAACCATACCGGACCCTCAAAGCTTTTGTTATCTTTAATTTAAATCAATCCTAGAATACTTGTGAAAGAGGTCTATGCAAGCTACACTCGTAGACGTTTACGCAAAGCCCTCCCACTATTCACATGATTTAAATTGTTTGTCTAGAAATCCCAACAACCGTACCCATGCACCTCCGGGAACTAGCAAGCTACACTCGTAGACGTTTACTAGAACGAGAGATACACTTACAGCCTAGGACCGCTTTGTGGAGGTCTGTTGATTTTAATTAAAAAATCCGCTTAGTATTTTTCTTTTAAAAGGTTTCTTTATGCGCACACATAATTTCTTTTTGTCATTATATTTCCCAAATTTTTGCATGTAATTAAACAAGCCCAAAAATTCCCAAAATATAATCCAACAAAAGAAATTAATCACATAAGCATGCTTAGAAAGCTGTAAATAATAAAAGCAGTAAATCATGTTTTTCCTATTATCTACACATGCTTACTTGCGCACATAAATAAATCACATATCATACGAGGACAATTAAAACAAACAAAAATTCCTCGTGGCCCCAAAAAAATAGAAAATAAAATTCTATTCTATTACAATTTGAATTTTGAATCAATTTGAATAAATCCAAATCTTTTCAAATCTTTCCAAATCTTCAAGGGCCTCCAAATCTTCAACCACCAAATCTTTTGAGATTTAGGTATTTGTGATATGATGATTTGCCCT
The DNA here is from genome assembly GCA_026898455.1 of Plectranthus barbatus. NCBI lineage: Eukaryota > Viridiplantae > Streptophyta > Magnoliopsida > Lamiales > Lamiaceae > Plectranthus > Plectranthus barbatus. The sequence goes on from JAPKLW010003373.1 coordinate 5,650, forward strand.
AACCCTAATGCAAACCCTAGGGTTTACACAGGATTGCACAAACCATCAAAACACGAGCCACCGCCGCAGGGACAGCAGCCGCCGACGACAGCCACCGCCACAACCGCCGCCGACCGTGCGCAGCGCGTTTCCGCGCGCGCCGCCGTGTGCCGTTGTGCTGCCCGCGCCGTTGCCTGCCTCTGCCCGCACCCGCCGCCGCCGTCCGCCGTTCACGCGCGCACGGCCTCCTGCCGCCGCCATGCACTGCCCTTCGCCGGCTCCGTCTTCGTTCTTCGTCCTCGACCCGTTCAATTAAATAAATTTGAAAATTACAGAAACTATTCTATTACAATTTTCAAATCTACACTAATCATGGATTTTCTCATGATTTTACAAAAACAATTCAGCCCTACACGGATAAACCACCGCGGGCTGAATCAACGGGTTGCCACGAGGAACAAAAACCAACATCCATAAAAATAAATTCATACATGCATAATTTGAATTTAATTATGAACAACAGAGCCATAAATCAGAAACCTGGCTCTGATACCAATTGTAGGGTTTTAACGTGAACCGAATCACCAAAACCAAACTGAACCGGATCGGATCTATGGATATTGCTAATAATACAAATTCACAAAACCCTAGCATGCTCCTATGAATTTAATACAAGATTGTGGATTTAGGGTTACCGTTATTCCGTAGTCTCTGAACCGATCTTTCGCGTTTGAAATCCAAACTTCGATTCAACCACGCGATTCGAATTTGTCTGCGAAAACAGAAATTAGCAATCTAATTTCAAGATTAAATTCAAAAATTAGAAAAGAAGAAAAGAAATCTGTTCTCCAGATTAGATCTTCAGATCTGTATCCCGGCGCTGTTCAGATCTACTACTGGTGAGGACTCCGTAGATCTGTGGCTTGAGCAGGACCAGAATTCGAAAATTCTCCTCCTTTTCTTCTCCAAAATCGGCGCCTCCCTCTCTCTCTAGGTTTAGTGTGTTTCAACTGTGTTATAACTTATGAGAGAGAGCTGTCTATTTATAGACCTAGGGTTTTATCCCTAATGGGCCATTTTGGGCTCAATTCAGCACACTTATTTGGGCCAGACCTGGGACCTAATGCAAATAATAAAGTGGGCCTATAAATTAATTAATTCCCATGTCCACAACCCAGGACACAATTAATTAAATAATATTAATTCTTTTTCACCACAGAATTAATACTGACCTACCCATTTATTACCACGTTGTGAGAACGGGTTGCATTAATTGAGAATCCCCATATTTAAGGTTACCGGAAATTCATTAATTAATCGGAGCCTCTGACAAGCTCTCACTACAATTAATTAATATCTTATTATTCCTGAGTAGTACCACTCAAACCTTATCACTCGTGCCTGAACTTAATCAGCCTGCAGGACTTTGGCACGATGAATGTTATTGAGCTCCTCAGGGAATGTCCCCATCCTATTACTCGGATATGGTTACCTAAGTTCAGTCTCAGGCAGTACTACACGAACTGCTGTTACCCAAGATGCGGATATACGAGCGCGCTGTGTTGGCTCTCCACCATGGCAAGTCAAAGCAACAGTCAACCCGTGCAAACCCCTGCACCTTCGTTAAGGTTTGGACTCAATCAATATTACGAGATCTTTTATTCGCTGATGTCAGACAGACGAATATATCTCACTGCGGTCCATCAATACGCCACCTCTGCGTACCAGCATGTCAAGTAACCAAGACAAGCTACTTATTCCGACAATGCCGCAGCCATCCGGACAGACGTATCCTCACACGTTGTCTCGGCTGTGATTATGGTTTATGTCTCACTAGGTCAAGTGATCATACTGTCTTCTGCGATCTACTACACGCAACAAAATCATCCCTATCGGTGAGATAAGAGGATACCATTGTTCATACATGTACGATTGTTAACAGATAGGAGAAATAAACTGTTGTATACACATTGTAATAAATGCTTTCAGTATACAAAACCCATCAAATACATGTTTCCTTGAGGATTGTATTGGGGTCGGTTGTTGTACTCCATCCTTTGATTAACGAAGTTTACATTCTCCGAATAAGCATTGTCATGCTTAAGGATCATCATATCCTCTCTTCCACTTCCTGAAGTAGATAGCTTGTCAAGCTTCCTTTGCATGGCCGCAATTTGTTCTTTAAAATCTTCCGGCTCATAAGCATCATTGACCGACTTCACCGGTCTATAATCCTTCCGTTCCCTTGGCCATTGGAAACTGTTTTCAGCCATTTTTTCAATTGTTTTCCAAGCATCCTCTTCTTCTTGATCCAGAAATGCACCTCCCGAAGAAGCATCCATCATGACCTTTGTATCATAATTCAAACCACCGTAGAATTGGCAAATTTGTTGACTCTTCGATAGACCATGGCGAGGGCACTTACGTAAGAGTTCTCGGAACCTATCCCAAGCTTCATAAAGAGGCTCATCGTACTTTTACCCGAATGAAGTTATGTCCGCCCTTCTCTTCAAAGTTAAGCTTGGTGGAAAAAACTTAAAGAGGAATTTCTCTCTTAAATCTTCCCAAGTAGCTATATTTGTCTTGTCTAGACCCTCGAACCAATGCCTCGCCGAATCCCTCAATGAAAACGAGAATAGTCGCAGCCGAATTAAGTCTTGAGGAACCTGATTGATCTTAATGGTATCCGTGATTTCCAAAAATCGGGATATGTGCACATTCGGATCTTCGGTAGCATGTCCTCCAAACTGATTATTTTGTATCATTTGAACCAATTGAGGCTTAATTTCGAACTGCGTGGCATTGACTCCTAGTCGGAAACCACCGGTCATCGGCTCTCCTTGAGGTCGGAAAAGATTCTGTAGTGGTCTACGAGGACCATTCCTCTCATTAAGCAACGCTTTCATCAATTCAATTTGCCTTTCTAACTCTCCAATCCTCATGGTATCTTCCCCCGGATTAGCCATTTCCAAATCAATCTCAATACTTTCTTGTCTTTGTTGTGCTTTCCTTTCCAAGAGCTCATGAGCCTTAGACCTCGTGATCATATACAACCTACACCTCACAAAAGATTCCAATTACCAAACAAAACAACTAGATCAACAAACCAAATTCAACTATCAAACAACAAACTATAAGCAAAACAATTCACACAAGCAATATAACAAACACCTAGCCTACAAGCTTCACTTTTCCCCCAATATCTAGCAACCTATTAAATGAAGTCCCCGGCAACGGCGCCAAAACTTGGTGCGGCTAAAAGTTCAATCGAATTAAACTCTCAACTACACAAAGAATAAAATATCAAATCCAGGTTCTTCTCCGCTTCGCCTGCTAGAGTACTAGGATACTACGGCAAAGTTCTTATAGCTAGGCAAAATCAATCGTTGAGTAGTTTTTTATCAACTAGGCAAGTAATGTAAACCTATGCTAACAATGTATGACTAACATGAATAAAACAATCAATCGACATTCACTCAATCAATTCCTTTCACAATTTGGTAAACCAAAACACACAAATGCTCAAATTAGGAAGATAGGATGTTGAGATGAGTGTAGATGCAATCAAATTAGGTCAATCATTGATGTAAACACATTTTAATCCCTAGGAGATTGAGCAATCGACCCTACACTCGTTAACCCCTTGTCACGGCGAGCTAACGGTTGATGATCTAGAACTTGCAAACCATCACGTTATTAAGCCCTAGACCACTCCAAATAGTTCGTCAATTATTGCCCTACGACCTAGCACCGCACATGGATTGAAACTAAAATCGTATGAATCTACACTATTTACAATGATTCCGCCTGCGTATTGGCTGCAGCGTTCACGTCAACTACCTCCTAAGTTGGCTCTTACCTACACCTAGGAGGTAAGGAACAAGTTCTAGTGCAATTCAAGCTCTCAAAGGGAAGTAAACAAGCAATTCTCAAACCAAATGATCATGCATCCTTACTCAAATCAACATCCAAGTAGAATTAGAACTTCATAACTTTCAATTGTACAAATACAAGTTTGAATTCAATGAACGTCATTACAAATTGAAAAGAGAAATAGGAATCTTCCCCAAATTGGATTTGGTTGCCTTGATCCACCACCTTTAATCTTCACTCTCCTCCAAGTATTGATGAATTAATCTCCTAGATGCTCTAAGATTATGATGAATTGTAATGGAAAAATGGAATCTAGGGAAAAATCTAGCTAACGTATATGAAAATTGACAAAAAGTTCCTCAAATAACTGCCTCTTCCCCTTTTATAGGCAAGCAATCAGGGCCTCGGATTGCCCGGTCGAAGTATGTCTCGCCCGGGCCATCAATAACCGCCAAAACCACCAAAAACCGACTTGGCTCGGCCGAGCAAGGCATGGCTCGACCGAGCCAACTCTCTGACCGCTCGTGCTCGACCGGTCCTGCACTTGCTCGGCCGTTCGAGCTCTCCAAACTCCAAACACGTGCGATTTTCCTCCAAAACTCCACCAAAATTGCTCGTTTATGCCCAAAACCTATCCTACACACATCAAACACACAAAACACGAAAACACAACCAAAATACGACAAAAACATATTATACGGGAGTAAAATAGCCACAAACAAGCATGTACACACATCAAAATATAGGTCATTTTATGCACGTATCAAAGACTCGAAAGAACTAGGATTGAACAACATCTCATCACACTTCAAGCCTCTGTGTCGACCGACAGGGGTCTGTGTCGGTCAACACACACCTGGTCGACACAGGCTCAAAACGGTCGACACAATCTGGTCGACATGGCTATGTCGACTGCACATGTCGATCGACACGACTTCTGTCAATCGACATGCCCTTTATCGACTTCCATATTGACGGCCTTGTGTTGATCGACACAACTTGTGTTGGTCGACACAAGTGTGTCGCTACACGGGTCATCTGACTTCGTGTCGATCGACACAATTTGTGTCGATCGAAAAACCCGGTCGATCTTCGTCCTTTTGATCGACCTCCCTATCGATCGACACACTGCCTGTCGACCGACAGGGGTCGTCTTCCTCACGGGTTCGCCGGAGCTGAACCTATTTCTCGCCATTTCTCGCGATTCTTCCGGCCGATGACACATGCAAATGCATATTCGGACTCCCCGGACCACAAGGAACACGAATATACCCATTAAACACAAAAATACATCCAAAAATGAGGACACAATTATACATCACCGGAGCTCCTCCGTTCGCGGCGGCGGTGGCGATTTCTGGCGTCTAAATTGGTGTTTCTTGACGTGCGAACGTTCCCTTAACTTCAATCTCCGATATCTCACTCGTTTCTCGTCCTATCGGAGCCCGACGAGTAGTCAAAACGAAGCTCTGGAGAAAAGCTACAAGATGGTGGTGGTGGCTCGCCGGATGGTCGCCGAAGTTGGCCAGAAATCGCGTCTGAAGGTGGCTGACGGGATTTGGGTGAAGGACCTTTCTCTCTCTAAATTTTATAATATAAGGTAGGAAATGATATAGTATAATCTTTTATATATTTATGTAAACTACATAATTCCAACCTTATACATATACATGTATGTATTGATACATGTTTATACATTTAAAATTATGAATAACTTCAACATAATATACTTCCAATTTCTCAATCTCTCATACATAATATTTCCCTTAATTTCTTGATAATTTCCCACAATATAAGTACCAAACTCAATAATATTTCACAAATCAAAATTAATAACATTCAAATACTTCTCAATTGGAAATTCCTTCATTTATTAATTCCGAACAACTCGTACAAAGTCGAATTAATATGCGGGGTATTACAAGTTAATTTAATGAATATCATTTAAATCTGAATGCTGATTTTTCGGATTTTGTTACCAAAACAAATTCCCACGATTTTTTCCATTATTATCTTATAAATTGGAAAGAGAAATAAGATCATGTTGCATATTTTTGGGGCGCGGTTTCAACTTCCACTAATCTATTATCGTTAAATGCATAAACAACTTTAATTATTCGTACAATGATATTGAATAAAGATAACAATGATCTTAGAGGTGTATTAAAAATCAATTAAGATTAAACCGATTTTGATAAAATAATATTGAGTACAAGTAACAATGATAATGTCAATAGCGTACAATGATATTTAATAAAGATAACAATGATCTTAAAGGTGTATTAAAATTCACTTAAGATTAAATCGATAATTTTAATAAAATGATATTGACTCCATGTAACAATGATAATGTCAACAACGTACGATGCTACATATCAACTGAGTTCACATAATGTAGAAAATAAATAAACAATTAAAAATCCATTAAACAAGAATTCAAACAATGACACATTTATTCAAAAATAATGACTCACATTTAAAATAACAATGATCTGGATCCTGAATATGTGGATTTCGATGAAGAATGTAAGGATCAGTAAAATAAAAAACCAAAAATTATATTGTCAGCATTTCAGACGATCATGTGACAGCTCTTAAAGAAAATATCACATTCCACTGTAATTTATTGTCAACATCCAAGCAATTACATCAAAATTAACAAAAGTGATGTATTAATTCTTGAACTCTAAAAAAATACAAGCGAAAATTTAAAATTGCACAAACAATTATAGACTAACAGATTAAATGCTCTACAAAATAAAATAAATAAATAAAACATGGATGTTCAAAAAAGTGTATTTGTAATCCAAAAAGGAAATAAAAATATACAGATAAGAGACCTTCAACGTTGGAACAATTTCTAGAGTGAAAAAAGACAAATCTCTTAGTAAAGAGAGATGTGAGCGCCACAGACAACATCGCTGCCCGTTGGGAGAGACGTCAAAGAACCTATGAGAGAGTGAATCCGATGTGAGAGAGGAGTGAGCGCCGCCATATGTGAAGAAGAGAGAGTCGCTTCCGCCATAGGTGGGAGAAGAGAGAGCACCGCCGCCTGCCGTGTGGGAGAAAGAGAGAGACAGATGTAGCGAGAAAAATATGGAGAAAGATATTTAATTGACATGAAATTAGGAAATTGTCTTGAATAACAAATCTATTAATATTTGTCTTCTTTTTTCTTCCTAAAACATCATTAAAATAAATTAAATACAATTACACTTCATTATATAAGGTGTTCTTCACGTAATCATCATATAATTCGTTCTTAACCTAGATTTGACCAAAATTCAAATGGATCTCAACCTCTCAAATAAAAATCGAGATCTCAAATTGTCATGCCGAAATCTTGAAATGACAAATCCAGATCTCGACATGCATAATTGAGACTCGACATCCTTTTTAGGGCTCATCGTCCGTAATTTTTACTCAGGCTCCCAGCAAATCCAATCCCAAATCGTTTCTAGTCATATTTAGGTTGATATCTACATGAAATAATATAAGTAATCAACTATATATATAATTCAACTCATATTCCAATAAAAAATCATGTAAATCGATGAATAAAAATTAGAACAAAACAGGCATAAGTTCGACATATATTCGGCGAAAATACGTGAATGAGAACATACTTTGTTCGAGTTTTCTTTTTCTCCATACATCGTGAAGCTCATGGTAATTTTTTTTTTTACTTCCGATGGTAAATTTGAGTGATCTCTGAGTTCTCGATGTTGCAACAATGGCGGTTGATCGTGGTAGGGAGAAAAAGTGAAGAGAGATAGAGAGTAAAGTGGGGTAGGTGTGATAGTATTGACAAATTAATTAATACCCAATATTTTCAAATATTAAACTTTTTTTCAATCATTATCAAAATGATTATATAAAACTTACACATTTAAACATGTGATTTTATAACATGTATTTTTATCCCTATATAAATTTTACTCTCCTATAATATCATAGTAAAAAATTATTTGTCCTAATATCAACTGTGGTTTGTTTGTTACTATATATAACAAAGTTAGCTCAACAATGTTACATGCATAAAATACTCAAATTACCCGCTATTGTTTCCATTTTATCTTGCTTGTGATAAAATAATGGCGAAGTAAATAGCTGTATAATTAATAATAGAAAAGAACAAATAAATGAGCTCATAAATTTCTGCAATTTAATTTAATGCATAATAAAACTTTAAATAAAACCTCATAATTCCTCAGTAGGTAGAGACATTCTAAATTACAATAAATATATAATAAATTCTGCCACTAATCCCAAGTTTAGTAAGGTAGAAGAAGTAGCAGCGTTACCTTCTTTATTTCTTGACCATTTCCCCACACTCCCATCTTTTCTGCTCCACTCTCTCCTCTCTCTCTCTCTCTCTCTCCAAAAATGTCTCATGCTTCAGCCAGCAATCGTCTGTAACGCCGCTGCAGAATAATGGGCAGAACAACCAAATGGCTCAGAGGTTTGCTGGGCTTCAAAAAGCCCGACCCGAACGGCAGCCCGGCCCAGAGATCGCCGTCGAAGACGAGATGGAGCTTCCCCAAGGGGAAAGACCGCCGCAAACCCCAACACGGCGTCGTTCCGGGCGGCAACGTCAATGAAGACGAGGCCAGTAGGCATGCCATTGCCGTTGCGGCTGCCACTGCCGCCGTTGCTGAGGCTGCCGTCGCCGCAGCTAATGCAGCCGCCGCGGTAGTCCAGCTTACTAGCGTCGGCGGCTATGACCGGCCGGCGGTGTATGGTTGTGGAAGCCGGGAGGAGCGGGCCGCCGTCGCGATCCAGTCTCATTTCCGTGCTTATCTCGTAAGCTGCTTCTTCTTCTTCTCTCTCTATATTTCGTTCTTGTGTTTTTTTTTTTTTTAAATGTTAACGACGACGTCGTATGCAGAGTTCGAGGTTAATATGTTTTGTGTGATTTGTTGCTGCGCTGTTTTTTGTATTCCTAACTTTGCTATAATGGAAACTTTATTTAATGTGGATAAATCATGCTTATTACATTCACATCTCTTAGAATATAATTTATGGATAGAGTTTTTGGAATATAAAAGTTTTGAGAAGGTTCCTCTCTCTTCTGCTGTCTCAAAGATTTTAAGTTTGTTTCAATTTTTTTGTTACATTAATTTAAACTCTGCACACATATGACCTCAAAAAAGCTCCAATCCACGACCTCTCTTGACTGTAGCAAAATGCTTTCACAAATGCACCCGCACCCTGAAAACTGAAGAAAGGGACAAGATTTTAAGTTTGAATGCTGTATTTGTGGACCAGGAAGATCTAATAACAGTAATATTGATATCTTGTACTTATTTATGTTGTCCGTGCAGCAGATGTTCTGATTGGGTTGTTTATATATATATATATATATATATATATATTTGGAATCATGTCTAAAATTGAATGATGCTTTGTTACTTTTTATAAATTTTTATCTGAATCTGAATCACCATATTTTTGTATTCAACTTGTACATGTCTCGTTCACTAAAGCAGTAACAAAGAGGTTTTGTTTATGATTAATACATCATAGGATCGAGTTAATGTACACCAATTTATAATGAATAGGATTGGTATCAATTATCGTTCCATTCTTCATTGCTTTTTGAATGGAAATTACAAAGAAAAATGGTAAATTTGCTTTGAGTTATACATGGACATTGTTTGCATCTCCGACAACAATCTTATAGTGGTGAATAGTTACCATGAATCTTTGTTTATGTGCAGTAACTTTCATTCTACTTGTAAATTCACATTTTTACTAGATTTTTCTCCTACACGTGGCTATTGAAGTATTGTCTCAGCCACAAATTTGTAGTCATTGGTGAATTTGCTGCAGCTTTAAGAAAGCTACATTGCAACAGAAAGTGAAAAATGTCACACATCTTTTCTTTTTTTACTTTAATCTGATTGCTGCTAAATTTCACCTTTTCACATACTTTTTCTTGCTTCACTTCATTTCAATGTTATCTCACCATTGTTGCTATACTGAACTCAATCACTTGCTGTTGTTACTCTTTTACGTAGTCGAGAAGAGCGCTACGGGCGCTCCGAGCACTAGTCCGGCTCCAGGCGCTGGTGAGAGGCCGGATTCAAAGGAAGCAGAATGCTGATAAGCTGAGACTGCTGCAAGCCATTGTCAGGGCTCAAGCTAGGGCTCAGGCCGGCCTAGTTCCGGCTCCGGAAGCCACGCATTCCGGCATCAAGCCCTCTCGCTTCAACCACATAGTAAGAGATGCTGCACACATTTCCTTTCCCTGCAAAGAATTCAATCCGTTTTGACACCTCTAGTTTGTGTAATAACTAGGTCAGGGCATCACCGGAGAAGGCGGATCACCGGAGCAGGAAGCACGAGCAGACGCCGAAGGTCTGTTCCTCTGGTCCTTCTCTATCATGATTCAACTTCATCAAGCTTATCTGATTGGTATGAAACTGCAGAGAAACGGGTCAAGATCGAGCAGCATCATCAGCCATGATCCGGAGAGGTCGCCCCTCATTCATCACTGGATGGACGACGACCGGAGCGACAAGATTCTCGAGGTCGACACAGGGAAGCCAAGCAGGCGTCCGAACATCTTCACCTCTTCTCACGACCACCAATGCTGCCAAAGCTTCTACTCAGCTCCGCCTCAGTCCACATGCCTGAGCCCATCTTCGGCCGAAGTTCAGTCCGTAGACGTCGACGGGAGCCCTTTCTACACGGCCACCACCAGCCCGCAGTACTACTACACTTCATCAGCTGATGCCAGCTGCAGAAGGTGCCCGCCGTTGACACCGGCGAAGAGCGACGGGGCAAGGAGCTATCTGAGCGGCTACACGGACCACCCGAGCTACATGGCTTACACCGAAAGCTCGAAGGCGAAGGCGAGATCACTGAGTGCTCCGAGGCAGAGGCCTCAGTGGGAGAGGACAAGCTCTGTGAACAGATACAGTGAGCAGAGGTGCTCGACATTGCAGGCCAGCTTCAGCCTCAAGGCATACCCTGGGTCGGGCCGCCTGGACCGGCTCGGGTTGCCGGCGAGAGACGTTGGAGGGTTCAGTGGCGGCCTTTGCCATAAGTACTAGGCTGGTTTAGAATGGTGGTTGATGTAAATGGGATTTGGGTTTGGATGGATGTGTTGATAATAACATGAACAATGTGTAGTTTCAGTACGACTGTTTTTGCTGTTGGCAACTCTAGTATCAAGTTTACAATCAAGTTAAGATAGAAGTGAGTTTATTGAATTTAGAATTGATAATTAAACAATTTTTAAAATTTTCTTAATTAATTTTATTATTTTATCTTTTAAATTTTGGAACAAGTTTAAATATAAATTAGAAAGTAAAACATTTTAGTAGGGGCGGAGCAAGCCTAGCCAACCATAGGCTTGCGGTGCGGCTGCTTCCGAGCTTTAATTCTTGTATTTTTTTAAAAATAAAATAAGATTATGAAGTGATAAAAACATAATTTGAAAATTACATTCACAAAATAGTCACCCTTATGAAAAACTACACAAAATAACCAAAGTGTACTTTGTCTGTCATATATGTCTTAGTCGACCAATCAATTTTTTTCGATTTCTGTGTAAACCCTAACCGAATTATTTTTTTATTATTAAAAATTTAGGGTTTCATTTAAAAAGTAATAATAAACCAATAAAATATTAAGATATATCTACTCAGCTTGATTTCGGCATTTTCCATATTGATTTTGGAATTTTCATCTTGATTTCAGCATATTCCATATTGATTTCGGCATTTTCATCTTGATTTCTTATTTTTCAGCTTGATTTCTGATTTCACTGTAATTATTTTTAAAAGTATCTTGATTTGGTCTTTTTCAATATTTTGAGCTTGAGTTCAATATTCTGGCCGGAATTCACCCTATTTATTTTTAAATTTATGCTTATTTTTTTTATTCATTAATAATTGACCATGTTATTATTTTATAAACGAAATTATCATTTTAACTAAAGAGATTATTATAATTAATGAAATTAGAGTTTACAAATGGAAGTTGTATTAATTTTGGCTGCAGTTCGAATATAATAGTATATGGAGGCTGCATTTAAATTGGGATTTAACTCAGAAGGAATTGGGCTAGAATTCTCAAAAAATGAGCTAGGTCTCGGTGAAATGAGGTTGATTTCGACAAAAAATAAAAAAATGCAAATTCGATCTCCTTTTTAGATAATAAATTATAAAACATGTATTGAAAATAAATTCCTCATTTGCGAAGCACAGGTATTTTGAAATGAAAGCATGCAAATCACAAGTATTTCGAATTGAAATGAGAAGCATGAGGAAATATATAAGCATTAAAAATTGAGATTTGTTGTCCACTCATATTGCAATACGTGATACAATAAAATTTGTTAAAATGCGACAAATTAATTAGGCGGAATTCTTTCTGGACAAGCACGTTTTGTGTGATCTGTAGACCCACAAATACTACATTTTTTTGGTGCTCGTCGCCTACTAGTCGATGTTTGTCCTGCCTGTGCTCCCGAAGGACGACGACTATTTCTTGGTCGACTGGCTTGGCGATTCACGATGGGTGGCAAAACAACACATGCTTGTGCATCCGGTGATACAATCCACTCATCTCTTGGAGGAAGAGGGTTTACTGTTCCGCCGTAAGTTTCTCGCCAGTTTGATGTCTTGTAGTACTCCCAAACATAGTCGTACACACCTAAACCCTTGAAGCTGCGACAATAATAATTAAAAACTTGATCGTTATGAATGAAAGTTTAATTCTATAGATATATTATACTAACCGAATCGCAGCAATAGCATGAGAACATGGAATGAGATCCATCTGAAACTCACGGCAGTCGCATAAGCTGTCTTGAAGATCCACCTTCCAAGTTCTATCATTGTCTTTTACTTTGAAATGATATTCAGAAACAGGCGTAACCGAGTACTTGTGCGAAATATTCGATAATGGAGTCATTTTGGCCACGACTTCCTCAGTCAATTCATCGTCTCTTGCAAACGCCTTAGCTCGCCGTTCATCAAACCATTTTTCGACAATGTGTCGATATAGCTCAATAATGGAACAGATCGGCATACGTCTAGCATCTAACAACCTGGAGTTGAACACCTCCGCTGCATTCGATGTCATGAAGCTATAACGGCGAACCGGACATTTAGACCTAGCCCACTTTTCAGGCCCCACTGTCATGAGTTTGTTGTATGCAGTGGGGCAATGTTGTTGAATCTGGTCCATTGCCTTTTGATAGACGATAGAACGGTATGCATAGGCTGCCTTGTGGTATAACTTCACGACAGTTGAATTGAAGGTCGTCAACTTATTTTGAATATGATAACCACATAAGGCATGCGTCGTCTCTGGATAGACTGAGCTTACTGCCTTGGCAATGCTGATGTGTTGGTCCGAAACGATAAGCAATTGTGGGCTACAATCAAAAGCCATTCGCAGTCGTGACATAAACCACGTCCAGCTCTCATCGTTCTCGATCGGTGCAAATCCAATAGCCAGAGGAAAGATTTGTTCGTTGTCGTCTTTGGTAACAGCAACCAATAACACACCTTTATTTCGCCCATTTAGGTGTGTAGCATCCACCACAATCACTTGCCTTAAACAAGTCCCGAAAGCCGCACGTGACACACTCAAGGCAACAAAGAAATGGCATAATCGTTGATCCTCGCCGATATCCATGTCTGTAATAGTGCCCGGATTCCATTTTTGGAGAACATCGAGATATTTTGGTAGCAAGTTGAATGATTCTTCTAAGCCACCATAAATCATCGATATGGCTCCATTTCTAGCGCGCAATGCATTGCTGCAACTGACCTTAATACCAAAACTCTGTTGTAGTTCAGCCATTATATCGCGCGGCTTGATGATAGATCCTTGTCTACGCATCCTCCGAGCAAAGTAAGCTGAGATCGCCTTTGATCGTATAGTTCTACTTCGGATGTTGTTTAGACTCATAGTACAACTATGAGTTTGAATGAATTCGCGGACTACCCAACATCCCACTGAATTGGAGGCACGTAGAATGAACGTACAGTTAGGATTGCGGCTGCAATTGTACACCACCCGAGTTGTAGAAGAACGCGTCACTTTGAATTCAACGTGATGCTCCATGTGCCAAAGTCCGACAGCCACGTACAAGTCCTCTTTTCTCCAAAACATTTTGCCCTTTTCCAGTTCCCCTTCCAATAATTCTTGTACATCTGGCAATATAGGTGAGTCGGACATATCTACCGGAATAATTGGAAGTAGCCAATTATTCATTTGACCGCTTAGGCCTTCAATTGTTTCTGCCGGTAATGGGTTAGCCGGAAGTAGGCTTGATATAATGGCACCCATACCACCTTGTTCTCTGACCCAAGCGGTGAAATCTTCAATTGTACAATTGAACAATGAAGCATTGTAATTGTGGCGTTCATCACCATCTGATGAGTCTGTATCAAATTCAGCTTTGTTGTCATCGGACTCGACAACTGTATTCGGACTTTGTTGGTGCGCAGCGTATTCAGTATCATCATCACTATCATCATTTGGAGCAATATTGTTAAAATCTGGGACTGGAGAACTTCGACCTCCACTGCTTCCTCCTCCAAACATCATCGATGATGAAAAACGATGTAGTTCTTCTGGCGTTAGACTATAAGGGTTGTGTGGTTGTGGGCTCAACGAAGCCATGTGTGGCCTGTACGGAGATGGTTGTCGCCGAGAGCTTCCAGCACCCCCATCGGTTTGTATGTTCATCACTAAATAAACCTTCGGCTCCCAGAAAATGTTACAAAGTCGTTGAAGGTGCGTATCCGTTGCCAGCACCGAAGGTACCTTCCTCCCACTTCTTGTTTCAGCAATATAATATAGGGTGTAAGAACCCACCATGGCATGAGAATCGAGGATGTATTGAATTGGTCAAAAACTATAGTTGTATTGTGTAGTACATATGGAAAAGTAGCCCTTGAATTATTTGAGCATCTTTGCAGTAAAAAATTGACCATATTTATTATCACTTTGAATTCAATGTATTGGCATGCATGTGTCTTGTACGATGCATGCGAAAGTGAATTGATATTCATTCACGTGCAATAAACAGTGATTCAAATTTTGTTTTTTAAAAAATACCGAAATAAAGCCCAAAAACCCGAAATCCATCTCAATTTAGCGAAATATATCCCGTCAATTCAAGCCCATTTTAGAGTTATTTCTCAAGTGTTTTTAAAAATTATTTTTATTATTAAAACCGAAATATATCTCATTTTGCCGAATTCAATCTCAATTTAGCGAAATATATCTCGTGTAATATATCCCAATTTTGGAAGTATATGTCATCGATTTTCTATTTTTATTTAATTAAAACCGAAATATATCTCATTTTGCCGAATTCAATCTCAATTTAGCAAAATATATCTCGTGTAATATATCCCAATTTTGGAAGTATATGTCATCGATTTTCTATTTTTTTTAATAAAAACCGAAATATATCTCATTTTGCCGAATTCAATCTCAATTTAGCGAAATATATCCCGTGAAATATATCCCAATTTTGGAAGTATATGTCATCGATTTTCTATTTTTT
>JAPKLW010003374.1:0-43314 GCA_026898455.1 Plectranthus barbatus
ATGTCCAACCCAGAACATTAATTAATTAATAAAGTATTGTTTTAACCTTCACCACGGTAACAATACTGACTCGCCCCTTTATTACCACGTTATTAGGAACGGGTTGCACCAAACTAACTTGATCCACATATTTAAGGTTTCAGACATTCATTAATTAATTTGGTTTATATGACAATCAACCACAATTAATTAATATCTTATTTTCCTGAATAATACCACTCAACCTTTATCTCTTATGCTTGAATAAATCATTCAGCCTGCAGGACTTAGCATAAAGAACCTTGTGAGCTCATCAGGGAATGTCACCATCCTGGAACGGATATGTTACCATACATCCAGACTAAGCAGACCCCACACAAATCAGCAACACCCAAGATGCAGATATGAGAGTACATGTAAGACTCGCCATCCTAGCAAATCAAAGTGCAGTCAACTCATGTGTGCCCCTTATCCTTCAGTAGGGTTTAAGATCATAGAAAGTATGTTGGGATCTGGCTCGTTCATATGTCAATAAGAACGGCGCATCCCACTGTTGATCCCATCAATACATAAGAATGTACCGACACATCAAGTGGCCAGGACAAGCCCACTTATGAACCGATGTGCCGCAGCTTAAACCGACAGCCTATCCAGGGACCATCTCAGCTGTGATACTCTTTATATCTCGCTAGGTCAAGCGAACCATATGATCCTCTGTGGTTTACAACACACCATATGGTCATCCCTATCTACGAGATAAAAGGATATTATAGTTCGTCGTATGTTCACATTATCAGATAGCGAGATTTGTTTAATGTATCAACATAATGAAAGCCAGTATACAAACGCTTGATCAATTATGCTTTTCAGTATACATATCCCAACACCGAATCATGGACACTTTGCACTTGCCAGATTCCCAGGCTGGGCTGTCATCGGCGCAGATGGTGGGCCAGAAGACTTTAGCATCGAAGCCTCTCGGTTTGGTGTACACACCAATGTCAGGGACCCTGAAGGCCCTGTTTATCTCCTTTGTGGTAAGGGTGGGGTCCTCATTTAGGGCACGGAAGGTAGCTCCTGTCGGCGTGTTCTGGCCCGTGGTAGTGAGCTCAAAGGTAGTGAGGATCTCCAAAGTGAAACGCTTGTAGGTTGGGTCCTCGAGCTCCAGAATGGGGTGCCAAACGATGTTTGAGAATATCTCTTTGACATTATCGTAGAGCCCCAGTGCATGAAGAGTGTCGACAATTGGGTATCGGGTTGCTTCAACCCCTTTCTCTACCAAGGCTTTGAATTTTTAATGAAGATCCAACCCATGGAGTTGGATCCCGTATGTTTCCGGCCTGGTGGACTCAACGCGGCGTCGAGGTGCCATTTGAACTCTGCATGACATAATCATAGATCAAAACCAGCAGACGACAAAAGGAAATATGTAAAATAAACTAAACTTACAAGTAATTCAACAACTCCATATTCTAACTGAACATGTATGCAGTATCACCTTACATTCTCAACATCCATCAACATTCCAATGTCCCTAAGTGTACCCCCAAAACTCAAGCAAGTATGAGTAAATGCAGTGATAGGACTTTCGATTCAACTTCCCAAAAATCCAAGTTCTCGACGAACATAATTCACTATAATGAATACAAAACCCTCAAATCAAACTCAATCCCTAAAATTACTAAAACAATGCAACAAAACCATAAATATGCTTAAACATGCTATCTAAAATCTAATTACTGGATAAAAACGAGAGTTTAAAGCAAATAATACAACATTCAACCTACATTATCAACTAAATGATGAAATATGTGTACGAAATTGAAATAAACACAAAGATTAAGAAGATTACCTTGAACTTGAAGTGAAAATTGAAAAACAAACTTAAACCCTAGGATTTGGGGATTTTGATGTTTTTGGCCGAAATTTGGAAAAGTAACCGGCTAGAAACCTTCTAAGTATTATGGGAATGCAATGTGTGGAAGGATTTGAGGCGATTTGGAGTTAGGGGGTCGAATTTTTAGAGAGAAGATTATGGGGTTTTTTTGTATAGAGAATGGGTCGAAAAGTTGTGGGGAATGAGGAGGTTCAGACTTAAAATTCGACGATTTTGCAACTTCGGCGACCCAAAACCCGTTCGGCGATCGCCTATTTTGTTTTTGGGTCGCCGAAGTTGTTTTGAAACATTTTTCTTGAAAAGCGGATTCGGCAACCCGTTTACATTTTTGGCGATCGCCGAAAATGTAAATGGGTCGTCGTTTTTGTACCGAAGAAAAAATTAAAAAACTGCAATCTCGGCGACTAAACCAACGAAATTGGCGATCGCCGAAATTGTTTTCGGGTCGCCAATTTTGCTTCGAACCTGTATAGTGTTGACGACGAACTCAGCGACCCAAGATTCACGATCGACGATCGCCGAAAGTGTAATTGGGTCATCATTTTCATTTATTCTCGAACTCCTCATCTGCACCCATTAACTCAACAACCAAACGTGAACGCATAATGTGGATAAAATGGAGCAAAAACAATGCCAACATGCTTAAACAGTGCAATAAAACTCAAATAAAGGTTGGGTTGCCTCCCAACAAGCGCTTTATTTAACGTCTGTAGCTAGACAACTCAGAAAGACTCTATGGGTCAGATAGATAAAGTTCACAAACGGCAGACACAGATTCAAATTGCAGATAAGTTTTCACCCTATGACCATTAACGGTGAAGTGTGTGCCATCAGATCCTATCAAGTCTAGTGTGCCATTAGAATTAACTTTTTCAATGATATAAGGGCCAGACCATCTAGACTTAAGTTTACCAGGAAATAGTCGAAGTCGAGAGTTAAAAACAAGTACCTGATCCCCCGGATTGAAGTTGCGGCTGCGAATACGCCGGTCGTGGAACCTCTTGGCGCGCTCCTTGTACAATCTGGAGCTCTCATATGCCTCAGCCCGGAAATCCTCTAGTTCAGTCAATTGCAGGCACCGCTGCTCAAACGCAGTCTTCAGGTCCCAATTGATTTTCTTGACTGCCCAGTACGCCTTGTGCTCCAATTCCACTGGTAGGTGGCATGCCTTTCCAAACACCAATTGGTAAGGTGACATACCAATTGGAGTCTTGAAAGCAGTCCTGTAAGCCTACAGAGCATCATCCAGACGAGTGGCCCAGTCTTTCCTAGAAACAACAGATTTTTCTAGGATCTGCTTTATCTCCCGATTTGCCAATTCCGCTTGCCCGTTGGCTTGGGGGTGATATGGAGATGTGACCTTATGCTGAACTCCATACTTTTCCAGTAAACTCCCCAGCCATCTATTTTTGAAATGTGACCCTCCATCACTCAGTAGTGCACGCGGTGCTCCGAAATGGGTCAGAATATTCTTTTGTAAGAACCTCAGCACCACCTTGGAATCGCTGGTCACCGTGGGGATAGCCTCTACCCATCGGGTCACATAATCCACAGCCAAAAGAATGTACTGATATCCATGGGACTTAGGGAATGGCCCCATGAAATCAATACCCCAAACGTCGAAGGGCTCTATTTCCAGCATGAACTTCCGTGGCATCTCATCCTTCTTTGAGATGTTCCCCATCCTCTGACACCTATCGCATCTGGCCACGAATCTTTGACAGTCACAGTAAATAGTGGGCCAGTAAAATCCACTGGTGAGGATTTTTACGGCTATCCTATTTGCCGCATAGTGGCCTCCGTAGGGGGATAAATGACAGTCCCCCATTATCTTCTCCCGCTCCTGCATTCCGATGCATCGCCGGATCACCATATCAGCGCATCGTCGGTAGTGGAATGGCTCACCCCAATAATAAAACTTGCAGTCATGCAAGAACTTCCTCTTCTGATGAGAGGTCAGATCAGGTGGTAGAACACCCGCAACCAAGAAATTCACAAGATCCATATACCATGGATCTACCTCCTCCACAGCAAGCAGCTGCTCATCTGGAAACACTTCAGTAATCCGGATCTTCGGGTCATCTCCCTCCACCGGATTCTCCAGCCTTGACAAGTGGTCTGCTACCACATTCTCAAAGCCTTTCCGGTCCTTAATTTCCATGTCAAATTCCTGCAGTAGCAGGATCCACCGGATCAGTCTTGGCTTTGCCTTCTTCTTCACAAATAGGTAACGGATCGCAGCATGATCTGTATAAACCATCGTCTTTGCCCCAACCAGATATGCCCGGAACATGTCGAAGGCGAAGACTACCGCAGTAGCTCTTTTTCAGTAGTGGTGTAGTTCACCTGAGCTTCATCCAAGGTTTTGATGGCGTAGTGAATCACCCGGAAGATTTTGTTCCTTGTCTACCCCAGAGCAGCTCCAACTGCCGTATCACTGGCGTCGCACATCAATACGAACGGCTCGGACCAGTCTGGAGAAATGAGAACTGGGGCGGACGTCAGGGCTAGCTTTAGTTTCTCGAAAGCCTGCAAACAATTTTCATCAAATACGAACTTTGCATCTTTCATGAGTAAGGCACTAAGAGGTTTAGAGATTTTAGAAAACTGCCTTATAAACCTCCGGTAGAAGCCTGCATGACCCAGAAAACTCCTTATTGACTTCTCGTTGGTAGGTGGTGGCAGCTTTGAGATCGCCACAATTTTGGCGCGATCCACTTCCAAACCTGCAGCAGAAACTTTGTGACCGAGGACTATGCCCTCTCGTACCATGAAATGGCATTTTTCCCAATTTAAAACAAGGTTAGTTTCTTCACAGCGCTGCAGGACAGTAGTCAGGTTTTCTAAGCAGTTATCGAATGAATGACCAAACACTGAAAAATCATCTATAAACACTTCCATAATATTCTCTACAAGTCCATTAAAAATTGACATCATGCATCTTTGAAATGTAGCAGGAGCATTACATAAACCAAATGACATGCGTATGTAAGCAAATATACTGTATGAAAATGTAAAAGCAGACTTATGTTGGTCCTCGGGAGCTATCACTATTTGGTTATATCCAGAATAACCATCTAAGAAACAATAAAACTCATACCCTGCTAACCTATCCAGCATCAGATCAATAAAACGCAAGGGAAAGTGGTCCTTACGTGTAGCACTGTTAAGTGCTCTGTAGTCGATGCACATCCTCCAACCTGTGATAGGCCTGTGAGCAATCTCTTGACCACTTTCGTCTTTAATGACAGTTGTTCCCCCCTTTTTGGCCACCACTTGGGTGGGGCTCACCCACTCACTATCTGAAATGGCATAGATCATGCCAGCATCCAAAAGCTTCATCACCTCCTTCCGCACCACTTCCTGCATGATGGGATTTAGCCTTCGTTGTGGTTGCACCTTGGGCTTGTATCCGTCTTCAAGTAAAATCTTGTGCATACAGATAGAAGGGCTAATACCCTTGATGTCAGATAGCGACCACCCAATAGCAGATTGGTGGTCTCTCAAAACCTGCAGTAATCTATCCAACTGACTAATAGATAAAGTAGCAGATACTATTGCCGGATATGTGTCATTTTTGCCTAAGTAGGCATACCTCAGATGGTCCGGTAGAGGTTTCAGTTCCAGAACTGGAGGCTCCTTCGTGTCCTTTTGCAGCAAGGCTGTCTTGCAAGCCTCCTCTTCCTCTTGCTCACTCCTCAGCTTCAGAAAATTTGCACTTTCCAACCTGCTCTTTTCACCTGCACCATCTAATGCTAGAACAGACTCTAGCAGCTCATCACAGACATCATAAAGCTCATCACAAGAATAAACAGAATTTCGTACTCCATAATCTAAAGAATTAGTAAAGATGATAGATGAATTGCAAGGATACAAAACCTGAACCATATCGCACTCCTCAAAGCAGTCATATGAGTCGTGGCGCTCCATGGCCTTGTAGATGGAGAAAGTGATCTTTTCGTCGTTCACCCTCAACGTGAGCTCTCCTTTCTTGATATCAATGAGGGCATCAGCAGTGTTGAGGAAAGGCCTCTCAAGGATGAGTGGAATATTTTGGTCCTCTGCCATGTCTAGGACCACAAAATCAGCTGGGAAAATAAATTCCCCTACCTTCACTAGCACATTCTCTACTACCCCTTTAGGGTAGTTCACCGACCTGTCAGCCATCTGGAGTCTGATGATGGTCGGTTTGATGTCCCCGATCCTCAGTCTATTAAAAATAGATAAGGGCATCAGATTGATGCTGGCCCCTGAATCGCATAGCACCTTCTCAAAAGTCTGCCCTCCAATCACGCAGGTGATAGAAAAACAGACCGGATCAGCTCTTTTTATCGGCATTTTCTTTTGAATAATGGTGCTGCATTCTTCAAATAAATTCACAGTCTCGAATGCACCGAAGGGCTTCTTCTGGGTAACCATATCCTTTAGAAATTTCATGTACCCAAGAATTTCCTGCACAACTTCAATCAGAGGGAGGTTGATGTGGATCTTCTTCATATGCTCCAGAAATCTCTTGTATCTCTCCTCCTTTTGCTTCTTAACAAATCGTTGTGGGAATGGAAGAGCAACAGGACCAGCTGATTTGGAACTGTCTTCAGGACAGTCTCCCTTGCTCTTTTGAGTCCGTTCTTCTTCAGGAAGAACAGGAGCATGCTGTGCAACTTCAGGTTGCACAGGTGTATCAACGGGCACAGATGGGCCCTCATATCCCCTACCACTGCGAGTAGTGATGGCATTGCAGTGGTCTTTTGGGTTCACCACAGTGTTGCTGGGAAATTGTCCAGGGATGTGCTGGTTGCCGAGCGCATTGGCAATCTGCGAGATCTGTGTATCCATCTGCTTAATATGCTTTCCCATCTCCCCCATACCAGTTTGTAGCGTAGAGATGTCGCCTTCCATTTTTGTAGACTTGGCATTAGAGATTGAGATGAATTGGGTCAGAAGCTCTCTCATGCTTGGCTCCTTAGGCTCGTTCACAGCCCCATTGTTCGCAGAGAAGCTAGGTGGGGGCTGCAGTGCATTGTTTGGATTGGCGTAGGAGAAATTGGGGTGATTCTTGTTGTTGGGGTGATAAGTCATGTTCCCCACTGGATATCCCCTGTTGTTCTGGAAATTCCTCTGATTTACATAGTTAGCATCTTCCATCTGCATCTCAACTCCCTGATCAAATCCCTGATGAGGTATGTTGTTCTCCAGCTTGGAGAGACGCTGCTCCATAGATTTTGTAGATGCAGCCACCTCCTGCCTCATCAGTTTAATTTCAGCAGCTAAATCCCCAGTGTCATCAACTGCTGCTATCCTGCGATCCTTCCTATCTGCTGGCCAGTTAAACTCACTTAATGTCATAGTTTCCAGCAGTTTCAACCCTTCTTGTGGAGGTCTAGCAGTAAGTGACCCTCCAGCTGAAGCTCTCACGTGCTTCTGAGTTTCATCATCGAGTCCCCCATAAAAATGACAGACCTGCTGCTTTTCAGTAAATCCATGGCAATGACAGGAGCGTAGTAAGTCCTTATAGCGCTCTCATGCCTCATACAATGACTCCCCAGCAAACTGTCTGAACTGTGTGATCTTAGTCTGCAGTTGAATGGTTTTGCTGGGCGGGAAAAACTGGACTAAAAATAACTTGCAAAATTCCTCCCATGTAGTGATCTCACTGCGGTTCAGAGACAGATACCAAGAGAGGGCTCTGTCACGCAATGTGAAGGAAAACAGACGCAGTCTGATGTAGTCTATCGGCACCTGATTCTGCTTAACCGTGTCGCACAGCAGTAAGAATGACTGGATATGCACATGGGGATCCTCAGACGGTAGTCCCAAGCAATGATTTTGCTGTGCGGTTTGAATCAATCCGGTTCTCAATTCAAAATTCGGCGTGTCCACCTTCAGCCCAAAATCTGCATGACGATGCATGTAAGTCATCGGCTCATACATCTCATCAATAGTCGGCTAGTGAGGAGCAGCTGGAGGCTGCTGCTGCTGGAGTCTCAGATTCATCTCTTGCAGCTGCCTCTGCAAATCAGCTATTTGCGCTGCTTGATTATTGTCGGCTATTGGGAATGCTAACTTTCTTCTGGCGGAATTCCTTCGGCAGGTGGATTCGATTTTCGGATCTATGGGTTCAAGTGTTGGACCCTTTGACCTGGTTCGCATATACTACCTGAAATAGAACACCAGAAGTGAGCAGCCCAGCAGCAAAATACAATAAAAAGGAAAGAACAAAAATAAAACAGTTAAAGTCTTGATTGCTGTGTCGCATTCTTGATTGCTGTAAAAATTACAGTGTTATTATAATATAGCGATACAAATAAATTTATAAACCCAAAGGTATGCCGAACCCACAGGGATAGTACAACGAAATCATCTCATGTACTGGCATAGTTTATATATTCTTTATTTGAGAAAATCCAAATTTGAATAGGGTTTTTGTTTTGAAAAACAGAAAATAACTTGGGAATAAAATTCAATAATAAAAAGCACACATTCTAGGGAAATCAACCAATCCAATCAACATGCAATAACCAATCAATCCAAACCCAAAATAATCATTAAGGTGGGAAATTTGTTGTTTTAGAATTAATTCCTTGGTTGGGCAATTAAAACCTAGATTACTAGAAAGTGAATTTTACCTCTCGGTCTCAAAAACACAAACTAGTCAATCTCAATAAAGATGCAAATTTAAAAACCCTACAACTGATTCTTCTTTTTTAGACAGAAACCAATTATATCAAAATTCTATTTTCCTATTGTTAATTATCTCCTCTCGGTCTCAAATTAATAACTATAAACCTAATCCAATTTTCATCTCTCGATCCTTCAATTGAAAATAGATTTTGGAGTGAAAAACATAGAATTTGAACCAAGTTAATTAGGGTTTGGAATTAATCGAATTAACACATGCTAAAAAGGATCACTACTACAAATTAAGCTTTTCCCAACAGTATCACCTGTCATCAAAAAAATGTTATGCTGACATATATCACTATGCTGACACTATTATACCCTGTTGTCCAAAGAAGTGTTGTGATAGGGTGGGTGTGTAAACTGACAGCAAAGAGTGTCATTATAGAGGTGTCAGGATAATCCTACCTCTTTTCACATTACTAACTGTTGGTAAATAGAATTAAGGTAACAACTTTTAGTGTCATGATAACAATTTTTAGTTACATGATATATTGTGAATAAATGTATTTATATATTCTCATTACCATATCAAAAAAATCATATTTCCCGGAACTATAGTACTGTCATGAAAGATCGTATTTACATATAACAATTTTTATATATTAATCAAGCTTGAAATCAATAAGCAAAATAAAAAATTCAACAAAATTATTTATGAATCATGTAGAAAGCTATAAATATGCTCATTGCGTATAAAATATAACACAATATCACTAAATTGAGTTATTTATTCTAAATTGAAAGAAAAACACTAACTCCCAAATATAATATAACAGTAGATACCAATTACACTAATATAATATAATAGAAGACAAGTGAGGTCGAATGCAAATGGTTTTCATCAACCAAGATTCCCATGTTGGTCACCACTCATCAACTCCAATGGATGTATAATTGGGGAAAAGGTGTAGTAAATTATCCAATGTTTCAGGTAACCTCCTTGCAAATAGAAAGCATGGTCGTTCAGTTCTACTCAACAAGCAAGGTGTAATCCTAAGTTGCCTCTGAAATTAGGAAAAAAATAACTTTAGTTTTAATATGTTAACTGCAGGGCTCCCAACAGAGTCGCAGGCAATATACTAACCTTTTTGTCACTTGTTATGTGAACACTTTCCACAATAGACTGCCAAAACAAAAAAAGTTGAAAAGATGTCTCTTAATTATGTATGCTACTTCTGAAAAAAAAAATTCACACATTGAACAGCAACTAGCAAGATCAATGAGATTAAGTTGTCTTCTTTTATCGTTTTGACTGACCAACTAAAAAGTTCTTTAGCTTCACATTTCCACGAACATACCTAATTGAGCACAAGAAAATGTCATTAGTCAATTTTAAATTCAAATGCTGAAAAAAACATGAACTTAACAATATATCCACAGAGATTTTGTTTCAAATGATTTACTCCATCTGTCCCACTTCAATTGTCCACCTTTCCTTTTTTGTCCGTCCCATTTAATTGTCCACTTACTTAAAATGGAAAAATAATACCCACTCACTAATAAAATATTAATTTCCTCTATCTCTACTCGCATTGGTTATTGTGCCAAAAGCAAAGTGGACAATTCATATGGGACGGAGGGAGTACAATTTTGTTTTTATCTATGTACTTCCTAAGCAACATCAGTATAATATCTAGCAGCATCTCTTAGAAAATGTAATGCTCCACCTTCTTTTTATGAAAGTACTAAATAATGATTTGTACTTTTCACTAATATCCTAAATGCAAACCACCTTCAACTCTATTCATGCTTAAGTTAAATATCAATGCTATAAACTCCTACTAATAATTAAACATTGGTTTTGTTTACTTTTCCTTATAAAAATGTAATAAAGTTAGATAAAATAAAATATGAACTGCACATGTGTATCAAATTGGCTAAGCCTTGTCCAACATCCACAACCATTAACACCTAGAACAGAGAGGAAGAAACTGTTAATGAGAGGTACATAGAACTATCAAACTTATGTTGTGCTTGAAGTAACTTGAGGGCACAATGGAGATGATTTATCCTCGTTATTCAAGATAGAAAACAGAGGTTGCAAAGTGAAGCTTGATGTCAGCCTTGTTACCACAACATAGAAAGAGAAACAACCATGGATGAATCGAAGTATCTTCAATTATGTCAATAAATGCAAGCCAACATACCCTGCACAAATGGATAAAAGCTCTGCTACAAGAATTAAAAACAAAATGTATAGGGCAGAGAATAAGGCAGATGGGAAAACTCACCAGCAAGGGTTAGAGTAAATAATCTCTACACCTAAGCTGTAATTTCAGATTAAGTTAAATTTGATAAAGGATAACTATAATTGCACTTAAAGTACATCAAAGAAAGGGTGCTCTACCTCAAAGCATTTTGTTCACGAAGCTGATCCATCTTTTGATAATGGAAAAAGATAAAGGGATGTCTTCAACCTCCGAAAAAGAGTTCTAGGTATTTAATTTCAAAAGGCAGTAAGTTGTAAATTGGCGCAAACATCTTACCCTCACTTTGCTTATCAGTATTTGATTTCGAGTACCCACCACAGTTGTGTGCTGATCGGCTAGAAATCACCACCTCTAAATCCTCATTAATAGCATAAATATAAAATTCATTTCATAACCTATAAATCCAATTAAAAAAATACTAATTTTAAAATCTTTATATAAAACCTAGAATTTTCCAGTCGAATATGCAATAATTCTCAGTATGCAATTGGGGCGAACAATACTATAGAGATACCGAGATTATTAGGAGGTGTTCGAAAGATACTTAGATGAATTTGTTATATTGTGCGCAAGCCACATATTAAACCCATTCAGTTAGAGTTCATAGCAGTATCATGCTTAAAACTACAAGAACTTATTACAAAAAAAAATAAACTTACATGATTTCATCCAGGGTCCGACACACAATTGTCTTTGGAGGCCAAACTCTCCGACTATTCGCAGAGAATCGATAATGGAAAGGGGTGAACAACGGCATAAAGATGATAGAGAAGGGCGGGGAAGGAAAAGGGGAGGGCACAAGTTACATAAATGTGAATTTTTTCCTTATTTTTTTAAAAAAAAATAGTTTTCCTTACAGCTTGTAATGTTAGATAAAATAATGGAGGGAGAATATTTACACCAAAAATTGAATATTTTCATTTTGGAGGGTTATTTCTCCTCACACTTAATTTTTAATGTCAGGTAAAATGCTTTAAAAACTTTATATTATTTGTTGATTTAAAATAATTATTTATTGAATATAAATAATACTTTTTTCCTGACAGTTGTCATAATATATGTAATATTACAACATTTTTCTAGGGGTGTGAGGAAAAGGGTGTTAGGAAAAGTGAAATTTGTAGTAGTGGATGGAGAAAATCCTAGAACCTGTTAAGTGTTCTAGCCTAACATAATTGAAATAAACATTGCAATAAACATAAATAAACTTACTTGAATCATTAAAACAATAGAAACCTTGAAGTACTTGAATCCAATTGCAACAATGAAATTAAACAGTACTGGAAATTAAAGAGTAAAACAATAAAGTAAAGATGCTGAAATTAAAGTTTAATTTAGGCTGAAAATTAAGGAGTGGAAGCCTAAATAATGCTGAAAAGAAGGTGAATTTCCGAGCTAGAGAAGTCCTATTTATAGGGGGAGAAATTAAATCTTCAACAGGTAATGGCTTGGGAAGGAAAAATCTCCAAATTAGGCAAAAATATGCTTTTCCGGCGCGCGTCTCGATCGACAGGGCTGCTCGTTGATTGGTCTTCCCTCTTGCATCTTAAATGAATACAATGATTGTTTAAGATAGAGCCGATTCACCAAGAACTTATTCATGTATAAGGATTCAAGTTTGGTCCATACTTCCACTGCCATCTTCTCCTTTGACACCTTCCGTAACACCGTATCTCCAAGACTCGGAATCAGCGCACTGTGTGCCTTCGCTAATGTATCTTTCTTCTATTGCTCCGTAATCGTGTCGGGTAACTCAACCTCTCCCTTCAAGGCACCATCCAATATTTGTTGTAAAAACAACGCTTGCATCTTCAACTTCCACAAATCGAAATAATTCAATCCCGTGAAGCGCTCCATCTCTAACTTGGCCGAACCCTAGCAATCATTTCCTCCACGTTCACCGCACCAGTTCGTTGTGAAATAAGTGATTGCTGACACAAATGACAAACAAAAAATAAAGAACACAATAATTTATAGTGGTTCGAGCGTAAGCTCTACATCCACTCTTCAAGCCTCCTTGGTGATAATTTTATTATAGTTGAGAAATACAAAGTAATGAACAGCTGTGAACCAATTACAATAGTGGGGAGCAGGGATATTTATAGGGAGAGATTCTTAGATACATAAGGAATTTAAATCTGGATAGGTAAAGATATATCTAAATTCTAATATATCTCAAATAGATTAATACCTATCAAAATCCAATACTGATAAGGATAAATTTTGTTCAACAAGGAAACAAGATACAAGCCATATATTTTCCATATCTAGCCAACTCGAACAGCTTCTCGAGTTCCTCGACCAACACGTGCTCGAACAACTTCCTCGAACAAGTCTCCTTCGACCCACTCGAACTACTTCCTCGAATTATATTGAGACTACTTCACCATATTTTAATTTAGTTAACTACCTTCAAGAGTTTATATATCAAGATACTCTAGTTACTTAGTCTTTCATCCTACAAACTTCAAATTCTCCTCAAACTTAACATTTGAATTTGTCTAGTTCTATCAATACCGTGAAATTCACCTTCAAAGCCTCTTTTTCATTTTCACATCTATAATTCTTGTAGAAACCGCATCAGATATAGTTGAATGAATGCATGATAGAGCCTTCGAATTTTTTTGCAGATTCTTCACTATGTTACCTGATTTGAGCAATTGTTGGATTTGCTTTTAGAGGGGTTAGGGTTTCTATATAATTTTCCACGACGTCCCACAAATCAAAAGCTCTTAAATATGCCTTCATTTTAACATCCTAAACTAGATAGTTTTCTACAGGAAATGTTGGGGCAAGAGAATATCACAACTATTTTAAGCCATGAATAAAAGAGTAGCTCAAGATATTTTGAGACAAAATGGAAAGAAGCTTTGCTTGCAGGTTTTCTTTTTCTTTCTGAAAATTAGTCTTAAATTTCAATTGGCTCCAAAACCATGTTATGTTATTTATTAGAAGAATTTACCTCTTAGACCTCTACACAACTGCACATGAAACTTCAACAAAATATAGAGAACAAGATGAAGAAAAGTTTCAGTTTCGTAAGCTTGGAAGGAGAGTTTTTTGCAAACAATCATTTAGATTTTGCTTCATTTCTATTTTTAATATAAAAGTCTTGTATAGAATATCTTCTTTTATTTTTACATTAATTTAAATTCACAAACACAAATGTCCTCAAAAAAGTTCGAACCCATGATTTCTTGGTCATATGTAAAGTGCTTCACCACCGCACCCTAAACAAGAAACTGTATAGTATATCTTCTAGTCAAGAGTAGGTAAAAAACATATTAGAGCATTACATTAACTTACATATAAATTGTAAGTATCTAAGAAAAGTTTCACCTTCTAACATTTATCGACCCTCTAGCACAGAAGTGGTGATTCTGTTTATAGAACTTCCTGCGCTTGAGATAGACGAAGTCTTCCTTTCTAGCACATCTCTCTTGGTGAAAAAACCAGGATATTTAGGAGCTGGCAAAACCCCATCATTGCTCAGCATCATTACCACCGAAGACATGCTTGGCCTGTCATCTGGGTGATCTTGAACGCATAAAAGACCCACGTGGATTGATCTCACTACTTGTGATACATAGCATACATCTGTGAGGCTGAGGCTGAGGGTCGAATCAACCAATTCCAGTGAGTTCTCTTCTCTGTGAAGCATCCATGCCTATCATATTACTTCTATTCATCAACACCTTTTTTATCAAACAAAGATTCGAGCTTCTCTAGGGCATGTAATAATACTTACATATCCAAGTAAGTTGAGGTGGTGATGTCTGTAGGAAAATCTCCTGTTCCTCTTTCCACTCAAAATCTCAAGCACTATAACTCCAAAGCTGAACACATCTGACTTCACTGAGAAGAGGCCATCTCCAGCATATTCTGGGGACATGTATCCACTGCATGCAAAACGAAACATTTGCGCGAAGGATAAGTTACAAAAGATAGAAATAATGAAGTGCTTGCAATGCAAATGATAATATGAAGAACTATTCATACTATGTTCCCACTACTCTGTTTGTGTTGGCTTCAGTTTCATTTCCTCCAAAAGCTCTAGCAAGACCGAAGTCTGATATCTTTGGATTCATATCTGAATCCAACAATATGTTACCGGCTTTCAGGTCTCTGTGTATAACTCGGAGGCGGGAATCTTGATGAAGATACATGAGGCCCCGAGAAATGCCATTGATAATGTTGAAGCGCCTAGGCCAATCAAGTGAAACTCTTTTTGTAGGATCTAGCAAATAAGTTAATATTAACATCATGAATCCAGGTTTCCGTAGCAGAAAATAGTTCAAGAATGTATGCTTATTGATTCCAAATATGTTGTCTTATTTTGAGTTAGATTACACATATAACTTATCATGTATGACTTGTTGTCCGAGAATCAGATGTGTAGAATGTGATGAGGAATCCTTACCAAACAGTATCAGGTCCAGACTCTTGTTGGTCATATATTCATAAACTAACAGCTTCTCTTGTCCTTGAATGCAGTATCCTTGAAGTTTTACTAGATTTCGATGTTGAAGTTCTGCAATACATAGTACTTCATTCTTGAACTCTTCTATTCCTTGAAGGGAAGTTCTTGATAGGCGTTTAACAGCAACTTCATGTCCTTCATTCAGCAGACCCTAGCATCAAATTGTGTTAAAAATTGAACTTTAAACAAGGAAGGAAACTGTAGGAATCAACATGGGTTGGTAATATTTATTGCACAGAGATTAAAGAAGGGATAATTAAACTGATGAGATCACAATTTAATTTCATGTATCTCTCTACTAAAATAATATCAATTCTAACAGCTATATGAAGGAGATGATAACAGAACAATTTTCAGTTATTTTGCCAAATGTTGCATTTGTTATTTTCCAACAGTTGTGTGCTTCCATCTTGATGAGTTTGAAGAGTTCCTGTTACACCCTTCGCAGATTGAATATAATTTTGTTCAAAACTATTCTTTTCCGGTTCAGTTTCATATGTATTGGCAAATAAGAATGTTACCCTATAAACAGGTCCAAAACCACCCTCTCCAATCTTATTCTTGATTGAAAAATTATCAGTAGCTTTACGTATTGTTGATAGGTCAAACAATGATAACTCCATTTCTTTGCTGTGACTTCTATGAAGACGACTATCCATGTAGTTGAATCTCGTTTTCCCTGCAGATAGTAGAGAACATAAAGAGAAGCGCAAGCAAAGTATGGTTTATTTAGTCTTCCCTGACAGCACAAAATAAGTTATTCTCTTACCTATTTCTTGATTCAGCTTCTTTCTTCTCTGAGAGTACAGTAAGAAGCCCAAGCAGAGCAGTAGAATAGCTACTGTAGTGCATAAAATCTCTATTAGCATCCGTCGTCTCCTTCCTTCTGAGCCTGTGGAATTATGCATGGATAGTATATGTGAGGGTGGAGATTTGTATAACACGCTCAACTCGTTCAATTTCTCTACTACTCCCATTTCATTCATACAACACTGTAGAACGTAACAATAATATCACTACTCCACTAGACTCAAGTCTTACCGATCTCAGACGAAGCAATCCTGATGTAGATACTGTGTCCAGGAGACATCTCTCTCATGTTAACAAGGTCACCGAACCAAAGTAGACATCCTTCACCCTTTCTGCCTCTGCTGATGTCTAAGCTTGCGTAGGCCATGCAAGAACAGTTTCTAGAACATTCTTTCTTACATTCCTTAAGATTCATGGTATTGTTGAACCATGAATTCTGAGTATCGGGCAATTTAACGCCCGAGTACTTTAAAAATGCATCTCCATTTTGACAATCTAAAGGCCTTATTCGGATGCACCCGTTCGACCAATGACCCCTACTCCATCCCTGAGGATCTTTTGGTTGAAAGTTATTCAAGCAGGAGCAAGATCCAAAACCATCATTGTCACATTCACAATTGCCATACGCACCACACCGGTTATAGACATCACAATCATCTCCCGGTAAAGAGTGATAGAGGGTCCAACTTTCATAATCCCAATACCATCTCTCTGCTAAACCAGACTCGCTTATAGTAAGCCTTGTAATGAGTGAGTAGTCGAGGAGATCGTAGTGGTAACGCACCTCATTCTTGTTCATTTCCATCGTAAATGTGAAAATGGTGCTATTACGCATGGTTTTGCTCCCACTAAAGCGGAGACCGTTCCATGGCCCTGTTTTGAACCGTACGGACGTCCCCTGCTTCAGCACGTTTTGTGGGTATCCAGTTGGATCACAGTGAAATGAATGGTTCCCCGATGCAGGGTCGCCGCTGTTCTTCCGTGACGTGATGTAGGCTTCTTGCCCAGTTATTAAGTTCCGACGAAGTTTCATCCCAGGTAGCAGAGTGTCGGTTGGATAACTGAAACTCTGCCACACAAAACTCTCCAAGCTCTCATTATTTGCATCTCTCACTACAAGATTCCCATTATCTAGTAACTGTGCGACTGGATTCTTCACACTGCTTGATGTGTTGGTAGACCAGACAGTAGTATTAGTACCATCCAGAAGAGCAAGATGTCCCGGCTCAACGACACTCAGCCAACCGGATCGATCACTGAGTGGATTGTCTCTGTTGGCCACCCATACAAAAGTCTTCACTGCTACCTTCTTGTACCATATCCCCACGTACCGATTCTTGGAATTTTCGGGGCTGAAGAAACCCAACTCAAAGCTTCCACCAGATGAAATGATGGTAGCGTTATTGTCTAGAAATATCTGAGAGTTATCGATGGTGTCTGTTGCGTGAGCAGACAATATAGAGGTTATAACAATAAAGAAAGAGATGGAACAATAGCAGCATATACTGCATATGATATTCATGGTTAATCTTTTACTTGTATGAAATGCAGAATGCGGTTTTGGTTGGAATGCGGGAACTTGTAATTCCCTTTTCATGGATCTTGAGTTGTGAGAAGGAAAAGTGGTGTTGAGTGTTCCATGGGGTTGAATTTTGTGGTAGATTTTAATGATGATGGAAAGTAGCACTACTCTAGTCTAATTCTAATTATTCAGTGATGCTTCTATAAATTAATCATGCAAGTATTGAAATAGCCATTGTTCACATAGTGGAAGTGCCAAGTGCCAACAACGTTATACTTGGTCAAGGCCGTGCTAGAATGTGTTCCATTAAACATGACCCCATGTCATTTACTAGCATGGCCTGAGGTTGACCACGTGTCAATTATATGGTAATGTAAAGAATGTCAAAACTCTAGCAACAGGCATGCCATTTCTGGTAAGCCTAGCTTAAGACACGGCATTGTTTAGTACCTCTCAAGATATTATATGCACGATTAATAATGGTATTAAAATCGTGCTAATTTTGCAGCATATGCCACATGTTAAATGTTATGTAATTTTTATTTATTTCTATTTTTTAATATATGTTTTGTCCACGTGAGATTTAAAAAATAAGAATTATGTGTCATTTGACACGTGTTGCATAATGCGAAAATCAACATGATTTTAACACTATTATTGATTGATGGTATATTTTCTTAATGGAATTAATGTTTGGAATATGTTGAGGTACAATTTGAGATGAAATAGGGACCCCCAGAACTTTTAAGAAATAAAAGGAAAATAGCTGAAGAACAATGAAATAATGCAATTTTAATGTGAAGAATGAATCGTGAATCTTGAAAATAGCAGAGTACAAGTGTAATAGGAAATAATCAATGTTCAAAATGACCTACCGGCTCCTCATTTATAGTTTAAGAGGAACCGTTACAACCATAGAGGATTTCGGGGGAGGTTGATGTGAGTTGGCGGATGCGTATTTCTTAGAGGTTGTTGCAGGAAGTAGCGGTTGCATTTTTATCGGAGGTCATTTCAACTATGATTCCCAACGGTCCTCCAATTTTCGGGTAGCTTGGTTCTGGTCCTCCAGGTGGTCGCGGATGGTAGTTTTGTAGCTCCTTGTTGTGAGAAAAGGTAGATCGTGTCACATCTGGATGCTGGGTAGTTGGGTCACTTCTGGGACCCTGCCTACGAGTCGTGATCCAGTTGAAGGCAATTTATGGAGGTCGTGCAGTTACTCAAGTGCGTCCTCCTGTGTCGTGGGCTGTTGGATTTGGGCTGATCTCATCTTTATCGGGCCCAGGTCTTATCTATCTTAGCTAAATCGTATTTGGATCCAACATAATATATTCCCCTAACTTTAAAAAGAAGGGATAAATCTCTAAATTTCATTGGGTAATTCTATTCATAGCCCTATTTTTTCTCTTCATAGCCTCCATATTTAATTAAAATATAAATCACTATTTTTTTGACTTTTTTGTCCCTCATTGCTATTAGCAAAAAATTTTATAACCGCCCACGTCTTCATTATTTGTGAATATAAACTGTTAGATTCATGTCACACTTTTTTGTTTTCTTCATCCCCAGTTCATCGCTTCTCATAAAAAGGAGGTAATTATATTTTGTGAATAAATTAGGTGGAGTTTCAAAATTATTTTCTGCAAATTCACTAAATATATTTCATAACAAATTTCAATAACATTAATACATAATGGAATTGAATCATATTTTAAATACAATTGTGAAATAATCAATGTATATAAAGGACAATAACAAAATTATTTTATAAAAATAGTAATCTAAAATTTGTGAGTAATTTGAATTGAAAGAGATTAAGGACAAGCTAACTTGAAGAAATAGAACAATGAAAAATAGAGAAATTTGATAAGCAAATATATAATGAATTTATTGTTTTTTAATTAACTCAACACCATTAACAACCGGAAAATAGGAGAATTGTATTCTTAAGAAGAAAAAAATAAAACACTGCAAATGTAGGGGGTTTCAAGGTTTTTTT
Source organism: Plectranthus barbatus (assembly GCA_026898455.1). Classification (NCBI taxonomy): domain Eukaryota; kingdom Viridiplantae; phylum Streptophyta; class Magnoliopsida; order Lamiales; family Lamiaceae; genus Plectranthus; species Plectranthus barbatus. Next base: position 19,576 of record JAPKLW010003374.1, read on the forward strand.
GCGTGTATGAGAAATTATAATTGGGGCTAAGGGGCAAATATGTCCATTTAAAGTATTATTTGAATTTAAATTTTTTAGGGGCTATAATGAGAAAATTGGGGGCTATGAATAGAATTACCCAATTTCAATAATTTGAAATAAATATTTTCGCTAATTTTAAAAAGATGTGATAAAATCTCCTAAACCTCAATAGTTTAGGATATTTAACTAGTCTTCCCGGAATATTATACCTAATCTATCAGTTATTCATCGACCATTAATCAGCAAATTAATTGGAGGATTTGCGGAGGAATGAGTAAGTGTGACAATACGACTTGGCATAGCTCCGACCAGGGGCGGATGTATGTAGGCTAGTGTACCCCCAAAATTTAATTTTTTTATTATTACATATAAATATTTTTTATTATTTATATATATTTTTATTATTTTTATATATAAATATTTATATAATGTACCCCCAATATAATTTTATTCATATATTGTATCCCCAATTATAATTTTCTAGATCCGCCCTGGCTCCGACAAGCTTGATCAGGGTTTTTGGTACAACTTCCACTGGACTTTCATTTGTCGTGAATCTAAAGTCTTTTAAATATGTCCAAAATGCTTCTATTTCATCCCTTAGCCTCTTATTTAAGTTAATTTCTAAGCAATTAATCCATTCGGAATAATATATAGAAATAAATGCACAGTAAGACTTATATCATCAATCCTGGCGTTGTGTTCTTTTCCCTTCCCAAGTTGACTTGACTGTCCTTCTCATGCTTATTCGAACGCTCATAAGCATTTAACATTGAGACAATAAAACAGGCCCAATAGTTGAAAGAATATCTTTATATCTTACACAATTATAAATATTTTTGTCATTTTAAGATATGAAGATATATAAAATAAATAATTTTTTTTCAACTGGTGGGCCTGTCTTTTCTTTTTATAATTCTCATCCGAAAAATTTAATTTTGTTATTACATTGTGATGTTTGGTCTAATTTTAGAATTATATAAGATTAGATGTTATTTTTTCAGATTCAATTGTTTCAAAGAAGTTAAGGATTCTCTTCCTAAGAAAGAGATAAATATGGATTATTGACAATCGAGTATTATCTAAAACTGGATGTTATTTTATTCAAACAAGAAACTACCTTGTATTTATTCTTTAGAACAATCAAATTCTGACCCAACTTTGTTACAAAACTTTGCAACCAACAACTGTTCCATAATGTAACATACTAATCTAATTGAAATGTTAGCAAAATATTTAAATAAGCCTATACAAACGTAAAAACACTCGTCTTTAATTAAAATAACAATATGGTAGCTAATATCTGATATCTCAATAAGACTATATTCACTTAATATGAATATTGTAATCATTTATTGGATAGTTTAGTTTTATAAGTAATAAAAATAATTCAAATATAAATTGGTGGGTGTCTACCACGTCTCTACCATTTATAAAAAAAATACTAAAGTGAATTCTATTTTTTTTTTTAATTTTTACTTATTTTGGTGGGTCTCTACCATATATCTATCATGTCACTACCGAATGAGTCACTACCAAATATTTATTTAATTTTTTTTCCTGATCATGGGACCACATCATGTACAATTTTATTTTTTTTAATTTGAATGTATTCTAAAATAAATATAATACAAGTAGCGACAAATATTAATGTAATTTTTTTAATTAAAAAAAATTCATGATTTCTTAAAATGATTAAAATATTTTTTTTCATTGTTTTTAATGAAATGAAGTCCCATTTTGTTAAATAACTACAATATGAATAATGATTCATTCAAAATAAAACATGCTGCGAAAACTACATTATCCAAGGATTGAAACAACTACAATATCAATATGAATAATCAAACATACTAATCGCTATTATTCTTCGTTATTTGGCAGTGTTATTTCGCTGCTCAATCCACTGGTCCACGAAACTTACTAGTCCACAAGTACTCGAAAGGCTCAAAGCGAGTATCTTTAAAATAGGCCCACCAGTTGAAAGAATATCTTCATATCTTAATATGACAATTATAAATATATTTGTCATTTTAAATATGAAGATAAAATAAATGATTTCTTTCAACTGGTGGATTTGTCTTTTCTTTTTATTCTCATCTATTACATAGTGATGTTTGATATAAGTTTAGAATTGTATAAGATTAGATGTTATTTTTTCAGATTCAATTGTTTCAAAGAAGTTCAGGATTCTCTTTCTAAGAGTGCAAAATATGGATTATTGACAGTCGTGTATTATCTAAAACTGAATTCTCTTTCGGACAAAAAGCTACATTGTATTTATTCTTTAGAACAATCAAATTCTAACCCAACTTTGTTACAAAACTTTGCAACCAAAAACTGTTCGAGAATGTAACATACTAATCTAATTGAAATGTTAGCAAAATATAAAAATAAGCCTAAACAAACGTAAAAACACTCTTCTTTAATTAAAATAACAATATGGTAGCTAGTATCTCAATGAGACTATATTCAAGTTTTATATATTAAAGTTTTGTATATAAAAAATATATTGAGTAATTCTAAAAGTAACTACGTTTTTTCTTAAAAAATTAAATTATTATTTAAGTTTACTATTTTCTTTAAGATTTTTTTCTAAACGAAGCCTCCTAGTTTTTTTAAAAATCTCTTCCATCATCACCAAGTCATTACTTCCATTTTTACGTTTCTAATGGAAGTTTGATTCACATGTGTTGAATATGATGATAATATTGGCATATGAATTGTAAACGAAAAAATAAGGAAAGCAAGAACACAAAATTTACGTGGTTCGGCAATTTGCCTATGTCCACTCCACGCGGAGGAGCTTTCAATCTTTTTATTATCAACCATGGCACATACACATACAAATACATTGGCAATCCGCTTTGCCTCTCTTCGCTCCGCTCCGCAAGCATCTGTCTGCCATCTTCCTTGCTGATATATGAGCCATATTAACAATATGGAATTAGATTTGAGAGTGTCAAAGTTATACACGAGTCTAGCATTCCGATGTTAAATTTGAGTGTGACTTTGACACCTCAGTGTTAATCTTATACTCCGCTGCATTCCAGGTTTGTTTGTTATAAAAAACTTCTAATTTGTAGGGATGAGCTGTAACCGTAATTTTCTACGGTTTTTCGATTCCTATTTATCAGGGATCTTATATCACTCGTCGTCATGCCAAATTTGATGAATTATCTTTTGTGTATGTTGATACTACTCGGCCTTCTGTGTTATCTCAGCTGGATATATCTTTTTTTATGGAACTAACCAACAACGCACTCTTCAAGCCACCACGTCATGTACATGCAGAATTATTCACGTCGTGCGTTATTTGCCCAACTACTGAACTCCCAACTCCATCGACAAACCAGCGTCCATCACCACCTACATCACCCAAGCCGCACTCTCCGTCGCAGCTCCCCTGCCTACCAAGGGACATCCTATGATTATGAAAGAATATAGTGCCCGAATTTACTACTTCAACATGAAAATGTTAAAGATTCACCAGAGTATAACATTGTGATATTAGAGAACGGTGTTAAAGAGTAATGCACAACGGAATACTTTTCTGGGTAATATTTCTATTCCCCAGAGTGCCTTGCGGCAAAAAATAATTTCACTATATAAACAAAGTTTACACAGAGAATTAAATAATAAATAGCTTAGCTCCTTCTCGGTTCACTCCCTCGAAGAAACTTCACTCTACATAGACGTTGAGACAACACCTATGGACAACGTACTGACAATCTATGCACAAGGCTGAAACTCAACTCCTCCACCGTAGGAAGCACCTTTCCGGAGATGGATTATGTTGAGAGAAAGCTGGTTGAGAGAGATTGAAAGTACGGGCAAGGCAGGACCGATTAGTAGAGAATGTATCTTTGAATATTGTAATCGCTCAACTATTCTCCAGCATCGATCTGCCTATTTATCAGACTTGGAGCACTCAAGATGATGTCCACTTCTCCACTACTCCAGACGTGGACCATGATCTTCTCCCACTTCCATTTGATCATTTGCTTTAGCTTGAATCAACCACATAACTCACGTGGGTGAATGGTTTGATTGTGGAGGTGCTCCCATATTATTTATGACATGTAAAATAACTTAAAACTGAAGCAAAATCGTTCCCTATAAAATAGGGGTTAGTGGTTTCAATTTTGGAGCACTCCCTATTATTTAGGAATAAAGAAAAATAATAATATAATATAAAATATGGTTAGTAATAAAGATATACACGTTCCCTAATTAATTGAAACATAAAATATGTGGAAATCTAGGGTTACAACCAATTCCTAAAACTTAGGAGTTTGTTGTAACCGCTTGCACGAAGGGTAAGATAAACAATGTAGTGTCAAAGTAATGTTCAAGTCTAACATAGCGATGTTCAAACATCTCAATGTTGGACTTACAAAAACTTTGACACTCTAAATCTCCCCCTTAATCTTAGCCTTCCTGCTAGCATTCCACAACACATGGTTCAACCAAGATAAAATAAGAAAGAGTAGATCATCCACAACAAAACTAAAAACCATAAGGAAATACAGGATCAACCAACACAACAAACAATGGAATGGATCAACCATAACAAAGATAGGTGAAAACTAAATATGGATCATCCATTACAAAATACTCAATAAGCAAACCATATGAAGTTGTGAAGTGTAAGCTTAAACATAAAAGTGTCGAATTATGTTGTTTAACATCAAGATGTTAAATATATTTTTATTATCGACACGACAGATTATTCGGGCAAAGGCTCGGATTTTCAAGCCTCACCATCAAGCGGGCCTTGCTTCCACCGCTCTCACTACTGTCTTGATGACTTTCTCTGAGCCTCAAGGATTCAAATCCGCAACAATGGAAGACAAAATTGATGGTCTTTAAAAAAATGCCACTTAGGATCGTGTTCCTCGACAATGTGTATCTAATATTGTAGGCTCCAATTGGAGTTTTCAACAAATTAAATATATTTGTGATAGCACCATTGACCAGCATAAAAGCTCGTTTGGTCACGCAAGGCTTCACTTAGCTTCCTGGACTTGACTTTTCTCACACATTTAGTCCCCTAGTAAAGGCAGCTATGGTCTGAATAGTACTCTCCATTGCAGTCCATTTTAATTGGTCACTTCATCAACTTGATGTCAAGAATGTCTTCTTGAACGGCTTTCTAACTGTGCCCGTATATATAAAACAACCGTTGGGCTTTGTTGATCTTGCTCTACCCAATCATGTTTGTCGATTAAAGAAAGCAATGTACGGCCTCAAGCAAGATCGTCATGCATGGTCTCGTGGAGTGCAAAGAAATAGCTACTCGTTCTAGTTGTGAGTCCGAATACCGTGCACCCACCAGCACTGCTGCAGAAGTTGTTTGGCTCTATTCTCTGCTTCGTGAGCTACGAATTTCTCTCGCTTGTGTTCCACATTTATTTTGTGATAACAAGAGTGCTCTATTTCTTAGTCAAAATCCAGTTGCTCATAAGCGTGTTAAATATATTGAGATTGATTTTCACTTTGTTAGAGAACTCGTACAAGCTGGAAAATTGATCACTGGTTTTGTTCTCTGAACATCAACTCGCGGATATATTTACAAAAAGTCTTCCTCATCCACTGTTCTAATTCTTCATATACAAACTTTGCGTCTGAAACATTCCGACGTCTTACTTGAGAGGGTGATAAAGAATAAAATAGTATCTAGATTCATAGATTCTCATAATATCGTCAAGATATTATTGTTATTTTTCTTTCCTTATTTCCCTCTTCATTGTATCTTTATATACACATTCGATTCAATGAATAAAATCATAGTGAATATTGTTTTTCCTATCATCCTTGTTGTTTTCTTGTTGATTTGGTGCTAGACATTTATGCTCCTATTAGATTCTATAGCCAATCAGGAAAGTGTTGTTTGGTTCCGCTTGCTTGCTCGTTTGTTTCGGTTTTTTCGTATCACCTTCACAACATAGTGGTATCAGAGCCACTAGACTTTGATTTACTGAAATTTTGTAGGTGAACAATAACAAGATAATTTTGTTAAATGTTATGAACTATCATAGTTGGTAGGAAAAAAATGAAAGATCTTTTGTTTGTGAAAAATAATTACTGGTGTTTATTTCGGCAAAACCAGATTCTAAAGCACAAGAGGAATGAGAATTTGAGCATCAAACAAGTTTGTAATTTTATTCGAATGTGTGAGTTGATGATAATGTGATGAATCTCGGTGCCGCTGGAGTAAATGCAATGGAATTGTGGAACACACTTTATGCCTGAAAGACAGGTAATGACAAGTTGTATCATTTGAAGCCAACACAATACATAGTTGCAATATGAAGAAGTTTTGTGAAATGACACAAGGAGAAATCTTAAAGACCTCCACGGCCAAGAAGAAAAGTAGAGTTTGCAAACTGGAAGCTACATAAACCAACTGTCTCTCAAAACTCTATCAACAAACTGGCCATTTCTAGGATGTATAGTAATACTGGAGACATGCTCGACAATTGGCCTAATCCAGAAGTAATTCATCGACCATTAATCAGAGAGGTGGAAATTTTATTAATGGAACTTCCTGAGGTTGAGGAAGATGGAGTTCCGTATCTCAGCATGTCTCGTCCTGTGAAGAAACCAGGATGCTTAGCTTCAGGCAGGGCAGCGTCGTTGGTCAGCATCATTACCACTAAAGACATGGTTGGCCTGTCTACAGGTTGTTCCTGAACGCATAGAAGACCGATTTGGAGTGATCGTAGTATTTCTGTTTCAAAGCAAGAATTTTTAATGCGAGTGTCTACCAACTCCCATGACCTTTCTTCTTTGTAAAGCATCCATGCCTATCATGATGTAATGGCCCACATAATCATATTAAAAAACAAAATTATGCAGATGTGATCAGGATTAACTTGTGTAGCAAGTAAGCCTTACATGCCCAAGAAGGTTGAGGTCCGGGTGATCACTATGGACAAATCCTCTATTTCTCTCGCCGCTGATAATTTCAAGAACTATAACGCCAAAGCTGAAGACGTCGGATTTCACTGAGAACAGGCCTTCTCTGGCATATTCTGGGGACATGTAGCCGCTGTGTAAAAGCATTTGCCAAAGGATTAAATTTCTTAGAAGTGCAATGCAATGGATCTTGAAACAGAAAATTATATACATACTATGTTCCTACTACTCGGCTTGTGTCTGCCCCAGTTTCATTCCCTCCTACTGTTCTAGCCAGACCAAAGTCTGATATCTTTGGATTCAAATCAGAATCTAGTAAGATGTTGCTGAGTTTGAGGTCTCTGTGGATGACTCGGAGGCGGGAGTCTTGGTGAAGATACAGAAGGCCACGAGCAATGCCATTGATGATGTTGAAGCGCCCAGGCCAATCTAGTGATGAGCTTTTTGTAGGATCTGTAAGATATATAAGTGAGGGCATAAATGCAACATTTTATCCTTGGAAAAAAGTTTAATAACTAGTAACAGAAAAAGGGTGGGTAAAGGGGAAGCCATACCAAACAATACAAGATCAAGACTTCCGTTGTTCATGTATTCATAAACCAGCATAATTTCTTCTCCTTCAATGCAGCATCCAAGAAGCTTCACTAGATTACGATGCTGAAGCTTTGCATAACAAATTACTTCATTCTTGAACTCTTCTATTCCTTGACGAGAAGTTCTTGAGAGTCGTTTTACAGCGATTTCCTGCCCCTCTCCTAGCAGGCCCTAATATAAAAAGTACGTAACTATGAAAATTAGAATATTCAGCCCTTTCTGTTTAAGAATCTTAGCTATGATGCTGTTATTATCCAGTTTCACAAAAATTCAACTTCCTTTGAAGATTTACATTGAAGGCATATAAAATGCTGTGATTGATTGAGGAACAGGTGGATATTAGATATATACAAATCCAAGTTCATCGTCTTCTTTGCTCGAACTACATATGTACAGTAAGTATTAGAATATTTATGGTATAAAATATATTAAGTAGAGTAGCAATTAAATGATCTTTAATATACTTAATAGAATTGATTCGTCCAACTAGTATAAATAGATGTATTCTCTAACTAGTTGAATACTGCACATGACTAATAAAAAATGTTTTTTTTATTCATTTGCTAATTACAATGAGCTATGATCAGATCTCACCTTATAAACAGGTCCAAATCCTCCCTCTCCAAGCTTATTGTTGATTGAGAAATTATCAGTAGCTTTGATTATTGTTGATAAGTCGAACATGGGTAGTTCTAGGTCTTTGTGACTGGAATCAGGTAGAAAATTACCATAGTGGCTTCTCAGTTTGCCTGTAACATGAGCTGTTAACAGGATAAGGATACAGAGAAACATTTAGGAAAGTAATTTGAATTGATATGCATGGCATTATCACTAGTCTGAGCATAGGAGCTAACTCTTCTCACTTACCTCTTTCTGACAGCCGATGATCCTGCTTCTTCCTCATCCGGCAGTATAGCAGGAGGCTCAGGCTTAGCATAAGTGCCCCAGCTACCACACACAATGTCACAATAAGTATTTCTCTTTTCCTTCTTCCTGAGTCTGCAAAATGTTTAACAAATAATGTTGTATTATTTTGGAAAGAGATTTAAAATATCATAATCTTTAAAAGAGTTCCCAAATCTATTTAGAGGTGCAAAATAGTCATATTATTTGTGAGCTACTCGAATCTTGACTTGATAAAAGTTCGTTTATTAAATTAATCAAACTTGAACATCATAATATTCGAATCGTGAGCTTGTGAGCAAGTTTGTTATCTAAAATTAGTAAGAAATATAAAATAATTAATTATATAAAGTAATATTTAAATGAATTAAGAGTAACAATAATGATATATCTTTTTAATAATGAGAAAGACTTTAATTTGAGCATGGATGTAATATTAATTTGGGAATAAATAACTTTTTCTTTCAAAATAATCATGAATATTTTAATTATATTCTAAATTTAGAAAGTATGTTTAGGCTCAATAAAGTTCGTGAACTTCAAAGTCTTTGATAAAAAGTTCAAAGCTCGATTCCATACTAAAGGAGTCAGACTTGAGCACGGTACCACTCGGCTTGACTATACTCCTAAATATATCCCGAATTTTTAAATATAATAATTTTAAAACTGAATTTTACATATCTTCCCACCAATCAAAATTCACTTGCCAGAAATCCTACGTGGATAAAAATTTTCAATGTCAATCACAATTTAATTTAGAATAAATTCCATGTACACGTTTTTTTTCTAGGAAATAAACTATTTCTCTTGGATAATTAATTCCATGTCAGCCACAATTTATTTATATAGTAAAATTCTTATTTAATATTATTATTTTACTCTTAAATAAAATTCGTATTTAATATTACTCAAAACGTTTATAAATAATTTAGGTTTTGTTTTTAGTTTAATGAAAAAATAAGTTCAATTAGGCAAAAACTTATGTTAGGTACCCCTAAACGGTTTATCGTGTTTTATCCATACTCAAATGGGTTCATCTATCCCAAATATGATTTATTAATCCCCAATTAGGGTATATTAAATGGATTTGAGTTAAGTTAATTAATAAAACCCGCCTAAATCGTTTAGGCGTACCTAACCTGAGACCTTCTCGTTCAATTATACTAATAAATATATTGAATAAATGAGAGAAAAATAATTGAAATATGCATGGACCAAGATTTCCTTCAAAGAGAGAACTAAATCATAATTTAGTAAACTCAAGATTAAAATTGCAGAATAGGGCAACATGTTGAAACTTCTCTTAATTTAGAGTTTAGAAATAAGTGATCAAGATATAGTTTTTGGAATAGTTACCTAATTCGGACGAAGCAACTCTGATATAGACTTCTTGCCCTGGAGATATCTTTCTAATGTCCAAAAGGTCACCAAACCATAGTAGACATCCGTTTCCATCTCCGCTTATATTTAGACGTGCATAGGCTGTGCAGGAGCAGTTTCTTGAGCACAATTCCTTGCATTCTTTAAGAGTCACAGTCTCGTTGAACCATGAACTCCGAGTATCCGGCACTTTAATGCCTGACAACTTGAGAAACCCATCTCCATTTTGGCAGTTCAAGGGTGTGCTACGATTGCATCCTTTTGACCATTCTCCCACATCCCATGCTTGAGGATCATTTGGTTTGAATTTTTTCAAGCATTCACAATTAGGGGAATTCTCAATATTACACCTTCCATTCGGACCACATAAACCATAGCTGTCACAATCATCTATTGGTACAGCAAGAGCACCGAGCCATTCTGGTAACTGATCAGACCAAAACCACCTTCTTCCAACGCCATTTTCACCTAGCGTGAATCTTGTAAAAACTGAGTCATTGAAGAGTTCGTAGTGATAGTACACCTCTTTCTTGTTTACGACAGCACCAATCGTGAAAATGGGTTTCTTTGGCAAGTTTGGGAGCCCACTAAACCCGACACCATTCCAGGGCCCCATTCTGTATGTAACATCGACACCCTTTTTTATGACTATTTGTGGATAGCCAGTAGGATCAAAGGCAAATGTATAAGCCCCTGGTGCTGGATCGCTGCTGTTCTTCCATGATGTGATGTTGACTTCTAGGCCCGTCACAAAGTTCTTACCAAGCTTCATCCCGGCTAAAAAAGTGTCAGTTGGATAATCGAAACTCTGCCACAAGAAATTATCATCATTTGCATCTTTCACTACAAGGTTCCCAGAGTCCAGTAATCGTGCAACTGGATTCCTCACACTAACTAATGTATTACTAGACCAAATAGTAGCATTAGTATCATCTAGAAGAACTAGATGTCCGGGCTCGATGACTCGGAGCGTACCTGATCTATCTGTGAGCGGATTGTCTCTGTTGGCCACCCATACCACAGCTTTAGGCGTTGCTCTCATAAACCATATGCCCAAGTACCTAGCCGTGGAGTTCTCTGGACTGAAGAACCCCAATCCGTACATTCCGCGAGATGAAATCAATGTGTCATCATCACTGTCACTAATAATTTGAGAAGCATTTATGGAGTCAGTGGCATCAGCGGATAACAAGGAGCTTGTAATAAGAAGTAGAGGGATATAGTATCTCTTCCATATGATATTCATGATTCTGGCTCTAGAAGAAAAAAATAAAGCAGAAGGTGAGTATTAGGCAGTTGTGAGATTCTAATTTATGTGAATACAAAACCGATGTCTGCTCCAATAATCAGGGAAAAGTTGTCTTCTATGGTTGCGTGTTTAGAATGTCACTAGACACCAGTCAACCTCAGCTGAAGACAGCAAATGCAATCAACTTGGTTTGACATTTTTACTTTGTAATTATTCTATTAAGTAGTGTATAATTATATATATATATATATATATATGATTATATATATACCCTTTAAAGAAAGTAATCTTAGTAATTGTTCGACTGTATAGCTTTGCGGAGTTTTGTCCTCTAGTCACTTGATCACTAAAATTCCTTACCGTGATACTAGCACTAGCAATATAATGGTAAAAATAAAGTTACTATTACATTTCACTCTCAACAACACAAATTAAAAACTCCTAAAAACATCAAATTTTAATCATGTGATCAATTGATTTGTTGGTTAGACAATTAATTCATCATGTTGTGAATTTTCTATTTTCTAATATTAATTACTTCCTCCGTTCCGCCTCATTAGTCCCATTTTTTATTTTCGTCTGTCCCGCAGAATTAGTCTCATTTTTTAAAATGAAAAAATTTCTCCTCACACCAATAAAATATTAATTGGAATTTTATCGATCTAGGACCCGAAAGATAGTTTAATTATCGATTCAGGACTCGAAAGATTAATTCTCAATTTAGGACCTGAAAGATCACAAAAATTCCCAATTCAGGACCCGAAGATTGAGAATTGTATGATCTTTCGGGTCCTGGATTGACAAATCATCTTTCGGGTCCTGAATCGATAATTAAAATATATTTTGGGTCCTGGATCGATAATTATCCAATATTTAATTCTACTACACTCACAAATATTGATAACTGTGCCAAAAACAAATAGGACTAATGACCCGGAACGAAGGAATTATTTTATCTTGATTTGAAATTAATAACTTGCAATTTAGAATCTAGATTAAGAATTAAATGAGGAATTCACAAAACATAAGCAAGAGTAATCAATTAATTAATAAAATCTATGCATGCATCCGAAATAAAAAGACATAGATAAAAAAAAGACTGAAATTAAATTGCACAAATAAAAGAGAATATGACAGACGAATATGGTTTCATGTTTCCAACTCCAATGAAAATAAGAAAATAAAACTATGATAAGTAAATTTATAGGGTTCTGAAGCTATGAATTTTTGTGCCCCTAAGTACATGTATATATTAGAATATTTATTTTTGGTCATGGTTAGAAAAGAGCAGAATCAACAAGATTGAAATCAGCAGCGAAATTGACAGAGATCAATATAGATATTTATTTCCTTTCTTTATTTTCCATCATCTCTATTTAAAATTATAAACACAACAATGTAAATGATTAAGCAAGTGATACAATAAAAATATTTTTTTTTTCTCTCTTTCAATTCCTATCTCTATGTCGAATACAAAGTTACAACTGGTATATATCAGAGCAAGTTGGGCTCAGAAATGAGTTTATCACTGCCCTGAGGACCTATCCCAATGAATCCAAATCAAATACATTTCCCTAACCCTGAACACAAATATTGCTTCATCATTTTACAATATACCATTCTCAAACCAATTGACAAGATCAAAGCAGATTTCCAAATTCTTCAAACCTGCAAGACAACATGACAGAAGGGCATCAAGAGTTGTCAACCCAATTAGACAACTTAATGAAAAATTCAGAGTTCATCTGGGTTTCAAACTGGGCGACCATAATTATCCATTGTAGTCCAGACTTATGAGAGTTTCCATCGGAGGCAGGGGATGCCTTTCCCACATCACATGGAATCCAAAACCACCGGACAGAGCCGATTCCAAATTCCCTCAATGGGAAAAGGTAGACTTAAAAATTTGTTCATGGCTGTTACATAATATGGAAACGTGGTTGATATGCTATTTTGCTCAGTACCAAATTGCAAAGGCCATCTGGGATGGCCTTGCCACCACTTACGGAAGCGGGCCGATCCCTTTCTTCTCTATGACCTAGAGGTAAAAACAAACAAAATCAGTCAAGGAGGATCAACACTCGAAGAATAACTATAATAATCTGCAGACCTGTTGGATGAATATAGATAGGAGGGATTCGAATCCAATAGACTACTGCAAAAAGAGCATATCACAATACCAGAAAATTATAAGCCAGAGCAGATTATACGAATTTCTCTCTGGGTTGGATAAAAAATATGATCCAATCCAGCGAGACATTCGAAAGGAAGCCCCCATTCTATCTGTAGAGTCGGCTTTCAACAAAATCCGAAGAGAGGCCGCCAGATTGGAGAGACTCCACTGCATTGGAACCCAACCATCTCGACTCAAAATTGATAAATCGAGGCTGCAAGCTCTCATTGTAGGAAGGGAAAGCACACGAAGGAGATGTGTTTTGATCTCGTTGGCTATCCCGAATGGTGGGAGGAAAACCACAAACCTCCACCACCACCGTAAAAGGGAAAGCACCGGTTTGCATGGGTTTGGCAGAGTCGCCGGTGGTCGACGTCGGCTTTGGGGGAGTTGCAGCGGCAAGATATGAAGGTGGATGGTCGGACAGAGAGAGAATCAAGGGGGCGGCAGCACAAATAGTAGGTTAAGGGTTTGGTTCAACCAAACCGTTTTTCAACACTAAACTTTCCTTAAAATTGCAGGTTAATCCCTTAGGTTCTAGAAATTCTGAAACCGAATGTTCTAAATTTCATACTAGTTCCTCTGCTTTTCCTGAAATTCATGTTGCATCCTTTAAAAATTCTGAAATTGTAACTGACCCCGCACGTAGAAAATCTAATGTTTGTAATATTCATTATCAAATTGTTAAAAACAGACATTGGATTTTTGACTGTGGTGCTACAGATACAATGACCTTTGATAAAATGATTTTTTGACTTCTTCAGAACCCTTACTAACTCATGTTCAAACTGCTAATGGTAGTGTTACACTTGTTAGGGGGGCAAGAACCATTGAAATTTCACCGAATATTTGTTTGTCCAACTGTCCATGTCTCGAGTTTATCTCACAAACTTCTTTCTATCAGTCATGTCACCAAAGAACTTAATTGTACATTACTCCTAGATCCTCATTTCTGTCTTTTGCAGGATATTCGGACAAAGGAGATTATTGGACATGGCACTGAGCGGGAGGGCTAGTATTACGTTCATTAGATCACTCCTAGAGGTACTGTGATGTTGGCTCATGGATCGTATGAACGAGAAGCTTGGTTATGGCATCGATGATTAGGTCACCCATCTTCCGGGTATCTTAAAACTCTTTTTCCTAAACTAGCTAAGTTTAATTCCAGTAACTGTGAAACTTGTGTTTTGGCCAAAAGCCACAAACAATCCTTCCATTCCAATAATACTCGTGTTGATTCTGTTTGTTCTCTTATTCATGATGATGTTTGGGGACCTTCACCCATATCCAATAGTCATAAATTCCGATATTTCTTGTTGTTTGTTGATGATTGTACGAGGGTGACTGGGGTTTACTTCTTAGAAAATAAATCACAAGTAATGGATAAGTTTACCCATTTCTATACTATGGTCCACACACAATTCAGTAAACCTATTCAAACACTCAGAACCGATAATGGGGGGAATATGTTAATCATGCCATGAAAACTTTTTGCCTCCAAAAAGATATAAGTTATCAAACATCCTGTTCTTACACTCCTGAACAAAACAGAGTTGTGGAACGAAAGAATTGCATCATTCTTGAGATGACTCGTACAATGATGATAGAATCTTGAGTTTCACTCGCCTTCTGGCCTGAAGCTGTTGCTACCTCTGTACATATCTCATAAATTGGCTTCCAACGAATATCATTCACCTTAAAACTCCTCTCGATACCTTAGCTAAATACACTCACATACCAGCTCCACTCACTCTCCAATAGAATCTTCGGATGTTCCATATTTGTCCATATCCCAAAACATGAAATATCAAAATTATCTCCATGTGCAAAAAAATGTGTGTTTCTAGGGTATGGGGTAAATCAAAAGGAATATCGTTGCTAAAACTCGTCAAATAATATCCACGATCCACTGTACCTTCCTTGAAACCGAATTTTTCTTCAGCCAACTTAGCTGTCAGGGGGAGAGTGCAGATATACCAAAAATAAGTGACTCACTAAGTTGGCTTCTAAATCCGAACTTCTCTTATGCTGATTCACAGCATGCCAACATCACAGTCGCTCCTACGCCCGAGCTGATCACAAAAATAGTAAATTACAGCTCACCACCAGTGGCATCTCCAATGAATTCCTCTCCGATGTCCTTTAATTCTGAGTTTGAAACTGAAATATCACCTGGTCCTGAGCATACTACTCAAGACCCTGATCTTGAGCCTACTACTCAAATTTATGTGTTGCCCCCTAGAACCATTAGAGGTGTTTCGCCCCAACAGTATTCTCTTGAAAGGCATGGAAATTTTTGGTCCTTTAATTGAAAATAGATTTTAGAATCAAAACCAAAGAATTTGAACCAATTAATAAGGGTTGGATTAAATTAAATTACAATATGCCAAAAGGAAGGTGAATAACCTAGAATTTGCTAGGGTTTCTAGCCAAACATGCTAAAAAATAAAAATTGAAAGAGACATATTAAATTGCATTAAACTTACATGAAACATAAAGAAACAGGAATTGAAATATTGAATGTCTTCGAGTTCTAATGCAATAAAGTAAAGAAACTCGAGCTCATATTGTCCTATTTATAGAGGAAAAATTATATCTTCATTAGGTAGTAGGCTTGAGAAGGTAAATCTCCAAATCTGGGCGAATTTTGCCTTTCTGATGTTGTTGTCGATCGACAACCAGCCTGATCAAAATTTGTCATTCATGTCGATCGACACCCGTGGTGTCGATCGATACAAAGGCTTCTGTCTCGCAAGAAAACCTTCTCTTGTGCAGTCTCACGGTTTTGACCATAACTTTTTCTACGGACTTCGATTGACCCGATTCCAGTTGCATTGGAAAGTCAATTCAAAGATCTTTCTATTGGCATGCTCCATTAGCTTAGATTCTACGTGTGGAAGAATTAGGGACTGTTTCTTTAAACATCTGCTATTTTTGGTACGAGTTTTCAATGATTTTGGCCTCAAACCTGCAAAAATACACCACCACAAGCATAATACCCACCAAAATAGACTCATGCTCAATTATTGACTCTCAACTAATGCAAATGCATGAAATAATAAAGAAAACAATCCGATAAGTGAGGTAAAATATGAGCTTATCACCCTTCCCGCTCATATAGCCTAATCGACAGTGCCATAAATTTGTGTCATTCTTTACTTCAAAAACACTGACACAATTAGTAGAACTCATAGTCATGTATAGAGTTTCATCTTTCTTGTCTCGAGCTATCACTATAGTTCCATTTGTGATCTCCCAGCTACTTTCTCCGAAAGTTGTCATGTAGGCTTCATCATCCAATTGACCAGTGAAAAAAAGATTTTGCTTCAACCGAGGAATGTGCCTAACACTGCACGATCTTAGAGTAGAGCCATTTTGGCAGCAATTTTCACATTTCCCTTTCCTACAATCTTGAGAGGCTCCCCATATGCTAGATACACCTCTCCAAAATCTCTAAAAGTGTAGGTTTATCAAAACTGCATCATGAATGAAACGAAGTTCCTTAATCCAACACCCATGAATCGAATGAACTACTCACGCTGAGGATCAATCTCATTCGTGGAAACATTAGCCAATCTTTTGTTAGTATGATTGATAACTGCAGAAACAGTGAGCAAATAATATTTTTACACCCTAAGGTGGTCGATCCCACAGGGACTGTGCAACGAAATACCCAAAGTACTAGCTATAATTCCTAGAAGATAGAAGTTTGAGGAAATTGGAAAAGGGGTTTTGTTTTGAAAATTAAAGATGACAATGCAAGAAAATAAAGGGTTCTGAAAAAAATAAAGGGAAACACAGATTCTAGGGCAGATAATCTAATCATCAACATGCAATCTCAATCAACTCAGCAATGGGGAAAACATAGATTTTGATGGATGAAATTCCTTGGTCCGACAATTTAAATCCTAGATTATTAATTAGTGACTATCTCCTCTCGGTCTCAAGAACACCAAATTAAATAATCTCATAATTATCTAATTATTCCTATGTAGGTTTCTTCCTTTTGAGACAGAAAACAAACACAATTAATTCTCTCTTCCTGTTAATAATTTTAATCTCTCGATCCATCAATTATCAACTATAAACCTAGATCTCAATTCACCTCCCGGTCCTGTTCTTAATCTAGATTATAAAATTAAATCAGAGAATTAAACCATGCCATATGAGTCGATTTCAATAAACATGCATCAGAAAAGATAAATCATAACCCTAGAACCTGTTTAGGGTTCTAGCCACAAAACATGACTAGAATTAAAGCAAACATATTATTAAAGAACTTACAAATAAAGAGGAACCTTGAATGCCTTCTAAAAACTCCAAAGCTCAATTATTCTAAGTGTAATAATGCATAAAAGAAGTCTCAAATTCGTGCCCTAATGAGGAGTATTTATAGAGGAGAAAGAAAGACCTAATTTGGGTATTGGGCTAACATAGCAAAAATTGCTAAAAAAGGTGAAAATAGCCTAATCGGGCTTCTGTGTCGATCGAAAGGCAGACTGTCAATCGACACACATGCATGGTCGAAATCCAGACTTTGGTTAGCATCGATTCACCAATTTGTTCTCCCTGTCGATCGACAGGGAGAATCTCAATCGAAATTCCAATTTGATCGACAGGGAGAATTTCGATCGAAATTCATGCATGTCCTCCCTGTCGATCGACAGGGAGCATCTCGGTCGAAATGGATGCATGTTTCAGCCTTTTGTGCAGTCTCACGGTTTTGGCCATAACTTTTGCTCCCGAACTCCGATCGACCCAATTCTAGTTGCGTTGGAAAGTTAATTCAAAGATCTTTCTCTTTCCATGGTCCATTAGCTCGGATTCCACATGTGGAAGAATTCGTGACTGTTCCTTCAAACATCATCTACTTTCGGTACGGGTTTCCAATGAATTCGGCCTAAAACCCGCAAAAATCATCCATCAAAGGCATAACACCCTCGAAACTATACTCATGCACATAAATGAGTAAAAATATAATAAAATGCACTTGAAACAATGGAGAAAAATATAGATAAGTGAGTATAAATATGAGCTTATTAAACCCCCCAAACTTGAATATTAGATTGTCCTCAATCGAAGAAAATGAGAAAAGAAATCTCAAACAGTTGAAAGTGCAATGCCTCATAAGATTCATCACAATCAAGGTTCATCAATCCACATCACACAAGCAATTGAAAGAGCTAAAATATTCATCAACTTCGGAAGACTCACAGGAAAGTGTATCGCTCATCACACTAGTGTTTGGGTTTCAAATGAAAGCACTCACAACATGTATGAAGAAATTTCTACCATAGGCTTGCAAGAGTTCTAAAATCTCCACTGCTTATTTGCGCACACAATTCAAGAATCAATAAGGACTTTTCATTTGGTTGTATCGTAGGCTTTTTGTGAAAGGTAGGGAAATATGGCCAAGTGACTAAACCAATTGAGTTCATGAATCTCAACAAATCCAACCACTATCTTTTCATCATCCACTAATCTCCTAAAAATTTCAACACAAATCAAGGCTCATTTTTTTTTTCTAGTCCTTTTATGCTCTTAAAATTTTATTTAATGATTTGAGCTGATAAGGACACAACTTTTTTTTTCTTTTTTAGAGCCCAACCTTCTTTTGCTCACCAATCTAAAATTTTCCCATCCACTTATAACAATTATCCTTGTTTCACCCAAATCCTATAGACAGGATACATTTCACCTTTTTCATAGCACTATCTCATAGACAAAATAGAACTACAATGTTTTTCTTAACTCATAGACCAAGAAAGAAAAAGTAACAGGCTCAAAGGGGCTAATCTAGGGATAAAATATAACAAGGGACAGTGTTTAGGATAATTTGGCTAACAAAGATGGCCTAAGATCATTTTCTATCCTTGTGCACACTATGCAGTCTCGAAACAGAACAAAAGCAAGTTCTAGAGAAACGAAAACATACATGCGAATCTCTCATGAACAAATAAAGGCTCAAAAACTCACTTGGGTTCAGAATTTCTTCCTTAGTCAATTTCAATCCACTCAAACATCATGCAAGTGTAAGTTTCAATTAGACCCTATCATGCGGTATTCTACATTCATAGGCAAATCAACCACAATTGAAATCAAATCAAATTATCCTCAATCAATTCCAATCTCAAAATTAGTTCAAGTGGGTTCAAAGCTTAAAAAAATTTCCTCACAATATCCATAATTTTTCTTATTAGGCAAAAAACACACAAAATCAAATAAATGCAATAAAAAATAAAGCAAGTAAAGGATAGAAAGTTCGAATTTCTTGTCCACATCCCCCCAAACTTATTTCGAACTCGGAGAGTAAGAATAAGTTTGAAAATCAGACAAGAATCAGAACTGGTACCTGACTGTTGATCTCAGACATCAACTTTTTATCCACCGGAGAAATCAGCTCGTCACAACTGAGGTTTGGGGCTGCTAGCACTCTGTGTCGATCGACAGGGGGCCTGTCGATCAACACAGAGCCTTCTGTCGACTTTTGTGGCTGTCGATATAAGAGTTCACCGTGCTGACCTCTATCTCGATCGACAGGGAGCCTGTCGATCGAGACAGAGGTAATCCTCCTTTTTTTAAAAAAATAACATAAAGAAATAAAGCAAAAACAGAAATCTGAAATAATGTCAAACACACCAACGGAATTAAAAACAAAAATTGAAAAGAAACAAAGGAAATTGAAATGAAAGCATATAAAAGTTGGGTTACCTCCCAACAAATGCTTTAGTTAACTTCGCAGCTCGACAATACCTGTTTTTAGAACCAGGGCGGGCTAGATCGCCTTCTCTCCCCCAAACTTGTTTTGGGGCATGCTCAGGCCTTGTACCTGTCTGCTTCCCTTTCTGCCATGAGTTGCTTGATTTTTGGATCAAAATTCTCGAGAGGTTTGCCCCAAGCCCTTTTGTTCATGCACTTGCGAACAAAAATAGAAAAAAATGAAAATTAGCCTCTGTTTCGATCGACCACAGGTCGATTACTTCTGTGTCGATCGACAGACAGGCCGTCGATCAAAACAGAGGTAAAAACCTAAAAACTTACACGAACTGAAAACACGAAATTCAAACACCAAAAACCAACTTCAAACCCTAAAACTCGAAATTAAAAACAACAAAACCAATAAAAACAAAATTAAAATAAAATACAGCCTTAATCCATCAGAACTAAAAATAAACTAATAATTGGATAGATCTAACAAGTCCCCAGCAACGGAACCAATTTGATAACTGCAGAAACAGTGAGCAAATAATATTTTTACACCTTAAGATGGTCGATCCCACAGGGACTGTGCAACGAAATACCCAAAGTACTAGCTATAATTCCTAGAACATAGAAGTTTGAGGAAATTGGAAAAGGAGTTTTCTTTTGAAAATTAAAGATGGCAATGCAAGAAAATAAAGGGTTCTGAAAACAATAAAGGGAAACACAGATCCTAGGGCAGATAATCTAATCATCAACATGCAATCTCAATCAACTCAGCAATGGGAAAAACATAGATTTTGATGGATTAAATTCCTTGGTTCGGCAATTTAAATCCTAGATTATTAATTAGTGACTATCTCCTCTCGGTCTCAAGAACACCAAATTAATCAATCTCATAATTATCTAATTATTCCTACAGAAAACAGACACAATTAATTCTCTCTTCCTGTTAATAATTTTCATCTCTCGATCCATCAATTATTAACTATAAACCTAGATCTCAATTCACCTCTCGGTCCTTCTTTTAATCTAGATTATAAAATTAAATCAGATAATTAAACCATGCCATATGAATCTATTTCAATAAACATGCATCAGAAAAGATAAATCATAACCCTAGAACCTGTTTAGGGTTTGATAAGCTCGTATTTTGCCTCACTTATCACATTGTTTTCTTATTTGTTTCTTGCATTTACTTGAGTTTTTAGTTAATAATCAAGCATGAAGTGTTTATAGGGGATATTATGCTTGTCATGGTAATATTTTGAAGGTTTTAGGCTAAAATCAATGAAAACCCGTACCGAAAGCAGTTGATGTCCAATGGAACAGTCACTAATTCTTCCACACGCGTAATCTGACCTAATGGAGCATGGAAATAGAAATATCTTTGAGTTAGCTTTCCAACGCAACTGGAATCGAGTCAATCGAAGTTCGGGAGCGAAAGTTATGGCCAAAACCTTGAGACTGCGGAGAGGGAGGTTTCTGTGTCGAGAGACAGGATTTGTGTCAACCGAACAGAGGTCAAAATTTTGGAAACTTGTGATCTGCATTCCTGTCAATCGACAGGATTTGTGTCGATCAAAATGCGCGCCGGAAAGGCATATTTTTACCCAATTTGGAGATTTTTCCTTCACAAACCATTACCTTTTGAAGATTTGATTTCTCCCCCTATAAATAGGACTTCCCTAGCTCGAAAATTAACAATCTTTTCAGCATTATTTAGGTCTTAAATTTCAATTTTTACAGCTCTCTTTATAATTATTTTTCAGCATTAAACTCTTTAATTTCTAGTACTCTTATTTTATTGTTGCTTTGGATTCAAGACAATTGAAGGTTCAAGGTTCCTATTGTTTTAATGAATCAAGTAAGTTATTTTATGTTTATTTCAATGTCTATTTCAATTATGTTATGCTAGAACCCTTAATTGGTTCTAGGGTTTTCTCCATCCTTTTTAGCATGTGTTAATTCGATTAATTCCAAACCCTAATTAATTGGTTCAAATTCTATGGTTTTGATCTTAAAATCTATTTTCAATTGTAGGATCGAGAAATGAAAATTGGATTAGGTTTATAGTTATTAATTTGAGACCGAGAGGAGATAATTAATAATAAGAAAATAGAATTCTGATACAATTGTTTTCTGTCTCAAAAGGAAGAATTAGTTGTAGGGTTTTCAAATCTGTATTTTTATTGGGATTGACTAGTTTGTGTTATGAAGACCGAGAGGTAAAATTCACTTTCTAGTAATCTAGGTTTTAATTGCCCAACAAACGAATTAATTCCAATTTAACAGATTTCCCACCTTAATGATTATTTTGGGTTTGGATTGATTGGTTATTGCATGTTGATTGGATTGGTTGATTTCCCTAGAATCTGTGCTTTATATTATTGAAATTTATCCCCAAGTTTTTTTTTCTATTTTTCAAAACAAAAACTCTTCTCAAATTTGGATTTGCTCAAACAAAAGATAGATAAACTATGCCAGTACATGAGATGATTTCGTTGTACTATCCATGTGGGTTCGACATACCTTTGGGTCTATAAATTTATTTGCATCGCTATATTATAATAAAACTGTTAATTTTAACAGCGACCAAATTGGCGTCGTTGCCAGGGATAGTAAGATTTTATCTTGTTATTGGATTGTTTTGATATTTTCTGGATTGAGTTTTTAATTTCTGTTCGTGTGTGTGTGAGAGAGATTTTTGCTTTTGTTTCAATCGACAGAGCCTCTGTTTATTGACACAGAAGCAGCATCTGTGTCGATCGACAGTCACCCTATCGGTCGACACAGAGACTGATTCCCAGTTTTCTATTTTCTCTTCAGGTGCATGAACACAAGAGATCGGGGGAAGAATCTTGAAGCCTTTAACCCAGAAATTGAAGCTACCTGTAGGAGAAACAAAAGCAAAGGAAAGAGCAAGAAAAGAGAGTATGAGATGGAGCAACCACCAGAAGCATTACTCCAAAACATGACTCCTGAGGAGCAAAGACAATTCATGAATGAGGTCAGACAACTCAGGGAGCAACTTCAAGTAGCACAAGAAGTTCAAGCAGAGCAGGCTGCCAGACTGGCAGCCCTGGCCAATGAAGGAACCCCTGAAAGGCGAATTGTGGTGCCTCAAAGATCCATTCTTGATCGCTTCCTGCAACATAGAGAGGAGCCGGGATTCCAGGTTGGCATTGATGCCAACAACTTTGAGCTGAAGACAGGCCTGATTCAGATGGTCCAGCAGAACCAGTATGCAGGGAAGGCCATTGAGGATCCATACGGCCACCTCAGTCAGTTCATCGAGGTGTGCGACACAATCAAGCAGAACGGAGTGCCTCAAGTCACCATCCGGATGCGTTTGTTTTCTTTTTCTCTCAGGGATGAGGCCCGGAGGCTAGTCGAACCCACAGCAGCAACGAAATAACCCGGAGGCTAGTCGAACCCACAGGGACAGTGCAACGAAGTCATCTCATGTACTGGACACAGTTTATCAATTCTTTGTTTGAGTGAACCAATTTTCAGAAGAGGGTTTTGTTTTTCAAAATAGAAATTAACTTGGGAATAAAATTCAATAATAAAAAGCACAGATTCTAGGGAAATCAACCAATCCAATCCAACATGTATAAACAATCAATCCAAACCCAAAATAATAATCAAGGTGGGAAATCTGATAAATTGGAATTAATTCCTTTGTTGGGCAATTAAAACCTAGATTACTAGAAAGTGAATTTTACCTTTCGGCCTCAAGAACACAAACCAGTCAATCTCAATAAAGATACAGATTTGAAAACCCTACAACTAATTC